>JADBJO010006233.1:40000-57500 GCA_016801955.1 Conus betulinus
GTCACGCTTAACGTATACGCCTACTTTTTTAATTAATCAAAGGACCGCCACTTACGAAAGAGCAATAGAAATCTATCTTGGATCGATTATCCGACAGGACGGAGTCAGGAACAAGAATGAAAGTTATAGCTGTATCCCATTTAACCCGTGACGAACATTTTTTTTCTGAGCCCATCCCCACCCTCCCCGCCCTCCCAACCTTCCATCCCAGTGATGTTGCTCCCAGGCCGTTCATTTCTACTACCGCCCCGAACACCACCACACAGCAGCTTGACTTGACTTGACTTGACTTGAGCTTCGTCCTCTGACAATCACAGCCAGCTTCGACCTCTGACAATCACAGCCAGCTTCGTCCTTTCACAATCACAGCCAGCTTCGTCCTCTTGACAATCACAGCCAGCTTCGTCCTCTGACAACCACAGCCAGCCTCGTCCTCTGACAACCACAGCCAGCCTCGTCCTCAGACAACCACAGCCAGCTTCGTCCTCAGACAACCACAGCAAGCTTCGTCCTCTGACAACCACAGCCAGCTTCGTCCTCAGACAACCACAGCCAGCCTCGTCCTCAGAAAACCACAGCCAGCCTCGTCCTCTGACAGCCACAGCCAGCCTCGTCCTCAGACAACCACAGCCAGCCTCGTCCTCAGACAGCCACAGCCAGCCTCGTCCTCTGACAGCCACAGCCAGCCTCGTCCTCTGACAGCCACAGCCAGCTTCGTCCTCTGACAGCCACAGCCAGCTTCGTCCTCTGACAACCACAGCCAGCCTCGTCCTCTGACAGCCACAGCCAGCCTCGTCCTCTGACAGCCACAGCACCAGCTCTGGACATGCAGCGCGCACTGTCAGGCCGCCATGGGGGCAGCTCACCACACCACACCACACCACACCACACCACACACACACACTGCACCGCTGCCAGTTCGGTGGTGCTCAGTGGTACCCGTTGTGATCGCACATACCCCCCCCCCCCCCCCCCCCCCCCCCCCCCCCCCCCCGCCCCCGTCTAAGTTCCATACCGGCAATAACAACTGCTTAATTGTAGAGTCAGTGTGAGTGAACGCCGCCCTCGGAAGGGCGCCACCACGTCCATCCAGCGACAACATCCGTGTTGGCAACTTCGACATGAACTCACCACATGCATGGAAGTAGAGAGAAGATTGAAAGTCAGGTGACCACGGAGAGAAGACTGAAAGTCACGTGACCATGGAGAGAAGACTGTAAGTCACGTGACCATGGAGAGAAGACTGAAAGTCAGGTGACCATGGAGAGAAGACTGAAAGTCAGGTGACCTCACAAGCAGGATATGAAGGGCCACAAAAATTGGGACTTGTATTATGCTGATAAAAGAAAAATGAGAATAATCAAGATGTTTATATGGAATTCCATTCTGGTCTGAGCCTGCACGGCAGGACTGAACTCTACGCTTCCTTTCATGGAACATCACGGCTGTTACACGTCCCGAGAGATACGGATACCTGCAGCGTTGATCCGAAAATTTGACGAACAGTCTCAGAGCCACATCAAGTGGATCAAAACTCGACTGTGTGGTTTCAGCCTCCACCCTGAGTAGAAGCCAGCAGAAAATCGCACGTAAAGGCCTGTGACGGGGACTCAACCCCGTGGTCTTCCAGCCCGCAGCCTGTGACATTAACCCCTGCACCTCGGTGGTCGGTGACTGAACCTTTTGATAACTCCATGGTGTCATACTGAGGACCCAGACGTTTACGTTGAACAAAACAGTCTGAACAGTTGGAAATAATGTCAACCAATTGTGAGATTATGCAAAAAGCAGTGTGTGTGTGTGTGTGTGTGTGTGTGTGTGTGTGTGTGTGTGTGTGTGTGTGTGTAAAGAGATTAAAAGAAACAAGCCAAAAAATCGATGTTCTGCAAGACAGAGGTAGATCTACACTTTGGAGCAATTGTCTCTGTCCCGTCCCCCTCCCCCCCCCCCCCCCCCCCCCCCCCCCCCCCCCCTTCTCTCTCCTGACTTATTCAAGCATTCTGCATGGAATGAATGTAGGCTGCCGAATGTTAAAGTATTTATAAAAGGAAATAGTTTCTAAGTTGTAAATAATCAAATTAGCTCCTGTAGGTTATAGCCAAGCAGGCCATTGAGGCCATAGTAAGTAGGGGTTGAAGTGAGAAATTATGGGCCAAAAACCACCTGAAAACGAAAAAAAAAAAAAAACAAAAACCGTTCTCCCCCTGTATTCGTTGTTATTTATGTAGATTCCTTCCGCCCTTTTTGTAGTCAGGCGAGGGTATTTGCTTTAAAAATGTTGTTTCAGTGGAGCTTGTCAATCACAATGTTTAGAAATCCTTCGAAAGTGAACCTTTACAAAGCGATGGAGGGGTAGAGTGTCTGTTAATGGGAGGCAGATCACAGTGTATACAAGTGGAAACACAAAAAGCAAGTTCTCTTCGCCAGGAAATGGAAGTGACAGTTGGCATGGGTCAGCCGAAAGCACCAGTCTTACTTGTGTGGACTGAAGTCCAATCTTCTGGAACTTCGGTGACAGAAAAACGTCCATAGCCGTCATTCAGTTTGACTTTGTCTTTTGCCTTCCTTCAGCTTTGAATGCTTCTTCTTCTTCTTCTTCTTCTTCTTCTTCTCTCTCTCTCTCTCTCTCTCTCCTCTCTCTCTCTCTCTCTCTCTCTCTCTCTGTGTGACATACTCAACTGTCTCTTTTCTAGAACGCTGTTCGCCCTGTGTTCTCACGCTACGGGCAATAACATGTTCAGTTAAAGCGGCGTAATCTGACAACTAGTAGTCAAACTGCGTGCACCACAACGGGCACTACGGCTGTTCCTTTTTCCTTTTCTTCTGCTTATGGAGCAACAAGAACGTTTTGTTGATTTTGTCGGTTTGTGGGATGTTGCTCAATGGTGCGATGCGATGCTGAGTGATGAACAAACAAACAAAACAAACAAACAAACCAAACAAACAAGCACTACCACAGCTACAACTTGGTGATCCCGCCAGGCACAATCCATTCAGCGGTCCCCGAGATGACGCTGGCTTGTGGAGAAGGAAGTTCTTTGTCCTTCCTACTGTTTTGTTTCACGTCCGGCTGGTAAATCCTAAATACACCATCTAGGCCTACTGTTGACGTTCCGGGGAGAGAGGGGTGGGGATGGAGACGGGGGAGCCAGAAAATGAAAACAGCTATAACACGAGAAAACAAGAAAACAGCGATCCTCTTCCTTCATTGCCTTTGCAACCCCCCCCCCCCCCCCCCCCCCAACCCCCTCCTCCTCCGCCCCTCCACCCCCCCTCCCCCACCACCACGACTCTAGCTGGTGAAATAAGGCAACAAAGACAACGATGATTCATTGAAGACTAATTGAACGCGTGCGACTTCGTTACGGACAGACTGGGTTACCTACTCCACGTACGTGCAGCAAATCAACCCTAGCTAATGCACTGTTTCAGAGCAGCTCCTCACTTTCCTGTACAAGCCATGACACCGATAGCCTTTTATCTAGTGAGGGGAACCTGCGGGACCAAGCACCGGTTAATTACTGATGACCATCAGAGCAGGCCGAAGGAGAGGACTTGTTGTCGTCGCGCCGCCTCTTCCGCTGACTGATCCCACCGCGCGCGGTCTTCCGCCGCTGTGATCGCCTGTCGCCGTCTCCGAGAGCATTTTTGTATGGAAACCTTACAGTGTCTAAAGCTGCAGTTAAAAAAAAATTCGGGAAGGATTGCTGTGTGTGTGTGTGTGTGTGTGTGTGTTGTGTGTGTGTGTGTGTGTGTGTGTGTGTGTGCGCGGACTTAAAAGAGAGAGAGAGGAAAAGAGAGAGAGAGAGAGGAAAGAGAGAGAGAGAGAGGTGTCAAGAACAATCTTAGTTTTTAAGAGACAGTAGAGAGGAAAGCAATTTTCGTGTGTGTGTGTGTGTGTGTGTGTGTGTGGGTGTGTGTGTGTGTGTGTGTGTGGGGCGCTCGCCCACGTGTGTGTGTGTGTGTGTGTGTGTGTGTGTGTGTGTGTGTGTGTGTGTGTGTGTGTGTGCGCTCGCCCACGTGTGTGTGTGTGTGTGTGTGTGTGTGTGTGTGTGTGTGTGGGCGCTCGCCCACGTGTGTGTGTGTGTGTGTGTGTGTGTGTGTGTGTGTGTGTGTGTGTGTGTGTGTGTGTGTGTGTGTGTGTTGTGTGCGTGCGTGCGTGCGTGCATGCGCGCGCGCGCGCGTGTGTGTGTTTGTGTGCGTTCATGCGTGCGTGCGTGCGTGCGTGCGTATGTGTGTGTGTGTGTGTGTGTGTGTGTGTGTGTGTGTGTGTAAAAGATAATCACGGCAATATATGTATAATCAATTTAATAATACACAGGAGATGGGTGAGCACACACAAGCATATTGTTAAAAACACAGACTGTAAACACTTTCAAGTTTTATGTAAAAGAGCGTAGGAGTGACTTGGACACACAAGTATAATGTTGGAATCACAAACACTTTCAAGTTTTATCTAAAAGGGCGTAAGAGTGACTTGAACACACAATAATGTTGGAAACGCAGACAAACACTTTTGAGTTTTATCTTAAGAAATTAAGAGTGACTTGGGGCAGGTGTTTACGGGGTCCGACCTACTTCTGAGCAGAACTGAAATGGTCATCTCTCGCTCCAGTGCAACGGCACAGTGTACCCCATTACAGAATATTTAATATATGGAAGCAAGGCGCCGCCCTTTAGACGTGCTTTCGCTAACTGTATGATATATCCAGGTTAGCTAACTGTGTAAATATCCATGGTTAAAAGTCCGAACCAGTTGGGTACATGGGAGAAGGCAGACTTCCATCAAAGTCGTACGGATCGTGGGCCCACCTTGATCTGTATCTGTATATCGGAATAGCGGCAGAATTCCATGGGTTGGCTCTTTGCCAGGTTCCATTTAATTGCCAACTTTCGTTGAAATCAATTCAACTGTTCTGCGTAATGTTGCTGACGAACCTACGGACGTGGATCAAAATAAACTTCTTTAGTGGATCCAGTGACACTGTTTTTTTTTCTTTTTTCATAAAAAAAAATCAAAGTAGTTTGAAAAGACATAGGATGCAGACTGCCGTTGGTGTGAGTTTTACATCAAGGTCCCAGAGCATTTTTTGAATTAGCTCAGCTTCGTGAGATACGAATCATGATTGTTCATCCAGTGTCTTCACTGACACTTTGTGCCTAGGTTAACAAGTTCTCCCCATTCCAGTGTGTGAACAGAAAAAAGACAGACAGATTTCACATTCAACTTTGATTTTTATAACTCAGTTGACCTCACAGCCACTCTGAGGGTGAACTTATATTAAAAATAAAACTAGACCACCACAGACATGCCTGTTTCCTTGGAAATGGTATCAGCCATCCGAAATTAAGCAAGTGTGACATGAAACACATCCGCTCCGGGACGGATGTGCTGGTGACAGGACATTCATTGGAGCTATACTCTAAAATGTGTGCGATGTCAGTCTTGCGATTTTTGCCGCCAATGTAGACCATAGATAGAAGGTTCGGCTGGCAAGCAGGGTTGCGTGGGTTAATCGCGTCGATAATGTGCTCTTGTAAACATAACGGTTCGTGACAACGTGACGCTGTGCACTGCCAGCCACCCGCCCACTGCCGCCTCTTGCTTCTCTCTCTCTCTCTCTCTCTCTCTCTCTCTCTCTCTCTCTCTTGTGTATGTGTTGCATCAATCAGCAGATGTGTTTTCACAATCTCTCTCGCGCAAACCAATTTAACAGCAGCTGGGAGGATTTCCGCGATACCGTAAACGTTTTCTGTGCAACATAAGCGCGAAAAAATGTGTTCATCCATACTCCACAGACGAAGGTCTGGAAAACCTTGTCCTGAAGGGCCTCAGGCCAATAAGACGTTAATCTCACCCAACAAGTCAAGCAAATCAAGTTTTTATCTTTCATAAAGGTAACGATGACGGGGAAATTACTTATCATCGTTGTTTTTCCCATGGAAAATATCTCTTAAAAAAGTAAATGTAGGTGATTTCAAAGGCAGGAGCATGGTTTTTTCATCACAGAAACTAAGAGTTTTCCTTACATATGTAAAAGTCCTTCAAATGTTGTGTTTTACCAGCCACATACGTCAAAGCGCGAGAGTGTTTGTTAAAAAGTACAGTTGGACAGAGGCGCATGAATTTGGAGTCATTGCTATTTTACATTTCTATGGCTTTTTTAAAAGGAATTTATTTCATTTCAAGCTGTTGACATAGTCTCTATCTTCAGTTCCTCACTGACTCCACGGTGGAATGCCGTCATACTATGTATCTTTCTGTCTCAGTTGTCAACAAAACATAGGGCCAGCCTCACACGGACTGTTCAGGTCAATTAACGTATGAAGTGACTTGTCTTTTGGGATCATTTAGAACAGTTGCAATCGCGTTTATTGTATGCTTTTTTTTTTTAATGAACTATTCGCCGATGACACTCAATTTGAACGTTCTGACACGCTAGGTAACTATGACAATGTCGTCAAAAATCTTCAAGATTGCGTCTCTGATATCAAACAGTGGGTGTCTTATAATAAGCTGAAATTAAACGATGATGAAACAGAATCTATCCGGCATATACAACAACACTCTCACGCTCAAGACCCCCGTCTTCATCCGTCAGTAGTGCTAGGCTCCACTGACACCTCATTTATGCCATTTGTTCGTGACCTCTGTCAAGACTGGATTATTGTAACGCTCTTCTCCTTGGTGTACCCGAAGCCTTACTCCAGCCACTACAACGTGTTCAGCCGCTCCCCTAATCCACAAGGCGCTTAAAACAACATCATGTTTCGTATCTCTTGAAAAAATTACACTAGCTCAAAATCGATTCAGTATTCGGTATAAGTCGGCGTGTCTATGTTATAAGGTGAAGAACCTGCCTATCTCTCTGGTCTCTTCAAAATATATATTCCTATACGTCAACTCCGTTCCTCCTCTGAGGACCGAATTTTTCGAATTCTCATTTAGCCGAAAGCAGCACGATTCCAGAGCATTCTCATTTTCAGCGGCAATGCTCTGGAATTCGCTGCCTTTTTCACCTACGTCATGCCCCTTCCTTCCCGACTTTCATGTCGGCTCTTTAAACGGTCTGTTCAAACGGCAGCTGCAGAATATCCCTGAAATATTAACTTATTACATGTCACTTGCACGCTTTGCTCGTGTATGAATGAGCTAGTCACCGTGTTATAGAGTGTTTATGTATGCGACATCGTGTCCCAGTATGTGTGTGTGTGTGCGTGTGCGTGTGCGCGCGCGCGCGCGTGTGCGTGTGTGTGTGTGTGTGTGTGTGTCCTGATATTGATGATGTAGACGTTGATTTGTCCAAAACTTGTAAAGCGCGCTGTAGCCTATATGTTAGGATAGGTGCTATAGAAAATGTCCTCATTATTATCATTATTATCTTTGTCTAACATCATTAC
This sequence comes from Conus betulinus, assembly GCA_016801955.1. Lineage (NCBI taxonomy): Eukaryota > Metazoa > Mollusca > Gastropoda > Neogastropoda > Conidae > Conus > Conus betulinus. Next base: position 47,402 of record JADBJO010006233.1, read on the forward strand.
ATGCAAGCCAGTCCCGAGGTGCGATTTTAAACATTGACATCTCGCCGGAAAGAACACAAAGAAACGGGACCACTCGTTGATTTCCTGCGGTACACCTGGCTGTCCCTGTGACGATGAACGCATCCCTGTCCACTCCAAAGGGCTACAAGGGTTTCGTTCCGACAGCGACCCAGCGCACTGTAGCCATGCACTCCTCCTCCACACTGGGGAAGAGTCCTCTTGTTTCCAACGGTCATCCAAACCCTTGTTCCCCTCCACCTACTGCCTCTTCCTCCCCTCCCGCTCCCCCCCCACCCACCCACTTTTCCCCTCTCCCCTTCCTCACCCCCCACCCACCCACTACCCCATCCCCCCTCCATTACCTCCTTCCTTACTGCCCTCTTAACCGCTTATTTACTGTATGCCTCCCTCCCCCCACCCCCACCCCCCACCCATCCATCCCTACCTCCACTCGCAAAACCTACGTAAGACATTAGTCGGTGATTAGTCGTCCTTGTGATGTCTACTACCCGAGCGACGCCGGAGACCTATCACCAGACAAAGTCCGTTCCACTTTCTCTGCTATCACCCCCTCCTCCCTCCCCCTCCCCTCCTCTTACCACCTCCTCCCCCTTGTTTGACGCGGTAATAAACTACCTGTGGCCCCGCAGTCAATCGAGCCCACCACACGCGCTCCCCCTGGGCCAGCGGAACTCTTTGAAAGGGGAGTTAGTGTGAAAGGTCGGAACGAATTGCCGGCGACAGCCGAGGAGCATGTGGGGGTATGGCCGCTTCAGCAGGTTGTTTATCTGTGGAGGACGACTGATGAGTGTTGACAACCGATTGGCGATGGAGCCGGCGCTGATACAACTACAGAGGTGGCGGCGGAGGGGTAGGGGTGGGGTTGGGGGTTTGGGCGGGATGGGGAGGGAAGGGTACAAATAAATCATTTACACTATTGAAAATGCGCTTTCTCTTTACACACACACACACACACACACACACACACACACACACACACTATAAATATATATATTGTTAAAGATAGGATGGTAAAAGGAAGTTTTAAAATCAACCGATCTGTTTCGAGCGCTGGCTCTCCCCAAGGGGTTGAGCACTTTAAGAATTTTATTAGGCATTTTAGTGGTATTCTTATATATATATATATATATATATATATATATGTGTGTGTGTGTGTGTGTGTGTGTGTACCTAGACGAAATGAGACATTTTTTTTTAATGTGCTGATGTTGTGGGAGGGAAAAAAAAGGTGCCAAGTACACTCTAACTTTTCCGAGTTCCCTATCATTTACTTTACCAACTTTTATGACTTAAACCAAAGTCAACAGGTAACTTTTCCACAGTAACAAAACACACTGTAGTAACAACACATCAACAGGCTTAAATCAACAAAAAATGCTGCAACAAAAGACACCAGCGTTCGTTTTTTTTTTTTTTTGAAACGTCGCATCCATCTCACAAAACAAAAACTTACATGAACTTTAAAAGCGCATTATTACTCGATGAAATGTAAACATGTTTTGAAAAAAAACAGCAGATTCTATAATGACCTTTTTGTGACAAAAGTGTGACCACAGTTTGAGTTCAGAGAGCGGGAGGAAGGGAGGGAAGGAGGGAGCGGGAGGAAGGGAGGGAGGGAGGGAACGGTCGGGGGGGGGGGGGGGGGGGGGGGGGGAGGGGGGGAGGCTGAAGTGACTGAGAGGAAGGAGGCGAGCGGAGATAAGAAGGGGTAGGAGATCAGGACCTAGAAGGGGAGCGAGCATGATTTGAGCGGAAGGCGATGGTGTGTGATGTGGCATTGAGTTGCCGTGTTTGGTTCAGAGGGGAGAGCCCCAGTTGGTCTGGTTGACTGTTCTGCAAGGCGCCCACCACCATGTTACACATACTCTTCGCTTAAATAACTTTTAGTTAAGAAAACAAGTTAACAGAAAACCTTCATAATTGTCTGGACAAATGAGCAACAACAAGCCCTGGGCTTACACTGTGCTCAAATATACATTTGCAATACATTGGCAGTTAAATACATTCACTATATACATAACATATAACACACACTCCTTGTCTTTGGATAGCCAAGGAAACGTGACAGGAGATGAGAGAGAGAGAGAGAGAGAGAGAGAGAGAGAGAGAGAGAGAGAGGAGAGAGAGAGAGAGGAGAGAGAGAGAGAGAGAGGAGAGAGACGCGGACAGTGTCGTATTGTTGGTTGCTCAACGGAGCTTTGTTCATTACAAGAGTCGACTCCTGAAACTCAAATACCAGTCTTTTTGGAAAAAAAAAGAAGAAGAAAGAAAGACAAGAAAACTTTCACAGTGGACAACAATGAGAGAGAAGAAAAACAGAGAGATCGACTGTCACACAGGACAATAATGAGAGAGAAAGATGAATATAGAGACCGACAGACTCTGGACAGATAGACGAACGGACAGAGAACTGGACGAATGGACAGAGAAACAGACAGATGGATGGGATACCAAACAACAGAAACAAAAGAGAGAGGAGAGAAGAGAGAGAGAGAGAGAGGGAGAGAGAGACGAGAGAGAGGAGAGAGAGAGAGAGAGACAATATCAACCAGACACAGAGGAAGAGAGAAAGAGCGAGGCAAAGTCAGCGAGAGAGAGAGAGAGAGAGAGAGAGAGAGAGAGAGAGAGAGAGAGAGAGAGAGAGAGAGAGAGAGATTCGAAACCAAAATGGAAATAACGCCCCCAGAGAGAGACACAATCCTTGTCCGATGTTGACCCTTCGCATCAACGGCAGTTGGAAACAGCCTGCCCCAGTAGGTTGTGAAATCCGTTATTTGATTCTGCCTTTGGCCAGAAAGTCACTTTGAACAGGAGAGAAGAAAAGGAAAGAGGGGACAGGAAAAAGGACATCAAACCCTTCACTGACAGTGAGGGAAGTGAATCTTTGACTGATGTATTGTGTGAATACAACTATATGTAGTGATGGAAGTGAAGCTTTGACTGATGTATTGTGTGAACACAACTAGTTGTTTATGTCGTCTGGAGTCGATTTTCGTCCCCTGTGTGAGAACTCTTCAGTAGATGAGGCGGTTGTGGTAGTCTATCCATGGTACTCAGCATAAAACACTACCTATAATTTTTTTAAAAGATAATATTGTGTTAAGAATCCCCCCGAAATTATAGGTGGTTTTATAGAGGAGGATCTACATAGTCTCCCCTCCATCACCCAGCGGCAAGAAACCTAGCAACTTCTAGCTATGGAGAAACTCAACTGATGATAACACCAATGAGACTTCTCTTTGATAACGTCTACCTACAGGGGACAGGATCTCGAGGATGCCATCAGATCAGGACTGCCTCCAGAGGAGCGCGTGAAGTAGTGTTACATTCTCGTAGCCAGAGGACCTGCGGATGAGGCTGTCCACATTCTCACTGATAAGCAACCGAAAGGTCAATGGTGGCTGTAGTCCCTGTAGACGGAAAAAATTACCCTCGGCAAGACGAAAACTGTTCTTGGCAATTTTTCTTTTAAACGCCTTCCTTTGACTGGTTAAGATAAAGAGAAGAATCTGAAGAGAAAGTAAAGCCAGGTTGTCATTCTACGAGAGCCCAACAATGTATGGGAGGAAAGTTCTGTGCAAGGTAAACGTCACATGTAGCAGTCAGAGGGCACTATAGAGAGCGCATGCGGACCTCGATCTGCAAAAATCGAACGGATTGTAGATCCACCATTTGATAGGAATCCGTTCCGCAGATCCCCACCACAATTCAGAGGGATCGTCCTCTAGCCACGTTTCCTCTTTCCGCCCAGTGTCATTAAAATCAGTGCCATCGTTTTGGCGTAATCTTGCTGAATGGAAACTGGATCCGTTCTTTGATCCAGACCCGTTCCACAAATCCGCACCAGAAATTATTGGTTTCGTCTGCGGATCATCTTCCATGTTCCCACAAAGGTTCGTAGATATTTTCTGCTTTCGTTTTTGCGTCATTTTATTGACAAACAGCAGACCCAGGAATAAAAACATAACCGCTTGGCAGTGTACTCCTTTCCAAAGTGAAAAAGCAGCATCGTCATTGAATTTGATGTACAAAAACACAACAGTCTTTTTCTTTCTCTTTTAGCTTTAGGTACCGGTGTTTGGAAGGGGTAGGGGGTGGGGGGTGGGGTGGGGGTGGGTGGTGATGACAGATTTGTTGTTTTATGAGGAAAAATTTAATACAAGGAATAAAATCCTCACTCCAATACATACATACATACATACATGCATATATACATGCATACATACATACATACAAACAGAGAGACAGAGACAGAGAGGCAGATAGACAGACGGAGACAGACAGACAGACAAAAGAAGTAAAAAAAAAAAAATAAAAAAGAGAAGAAAAAAGAAAAAAAAAAAAAAAAAAAGAGAAAAAAGAGAAAGACAGAGACAGAGAGACGTGTATTTTGTGCAAAAAGAAACGGCAGAATAAACAAGCATACAAACACAGATAATACAGATAAATAATAACAATATGTAAAGAAACAAAGTCTGTTTCTTACCTGCAGTCAGGCGTGCCTCATACTCCAACACAACTGATCACACTGCACAGGAAGGCTCCCCAGTGCCCGTCCTGCCTTCTTCCGGTTAAAAAAAAAAAATCGCTTACCAGACCAGCATCTGATGTAACTTCAGGTAAACGTAGCACAAAACCTCTACCAATCGCGATCGCGAGAAAGTGAATAAAAGAGACGATGACGGAAAAGAAAAAAAAAAAAAAAGAAAGTTCGAAATAACCCAGTCTCTTATTCATTTCCTCTCCTCTTATAGTCCACTTCATCTTCCATGCGAAGATTAGTATTGTGTCTATGGGACAGAAGAGGAATTTTTTTTGTTGAGTACCTACAGGCCCTTATATCCCCCCCCCCCCCCCCCCCCCCCCCCCCCCCCCCCCCCCCCCCCGCCAGAAAATGACGTTTTCTGATTGGTGAGGATTGTTGGCGGTATTTTCACATGCACTATGTCAGAAACATGGGGAGTGTTGGCGATATTTTCACATGCACTATGTCAGAAACATGGACTTGTAATCTAACATCCAGTTAACCCAAATGTGTGTATTCACCAAGGCTGGTTTCAGACAGTAATGATCCTCCTTTGACTGCGACCGACGACAGTCGGCTTTTCTAGCTGGTTTAGGAGGACAGCCAAAGACTTTCATTATAGCGGCTTAGAATTTTTGTTTGCTTTTGTCTTTAACTGGGTCAGGATAGAAACGAAAATATCGGAACCAGCAAGAACCCACCTCTACCCCCCCCCCCCCCCCCCTCCCCACCCCTCGCAAAAGAAAAGACTTACGCCGAGCTTCGGATATAAGCATTTGATCAGCAGATGTGACCAGGGAACATTGAGTCAATAAACGTGTGTGTGTGTGTGTGTGTGTGTGTGTGTCCTTCCTGTGGTTTTTATAGGCGGCCTGTTCGATCAGTTCACCGTCAGAGTGTCCCCTACTTGACTCTCCAAAAGTCGTCCTTACCTTTGAGTGCTTCAGCTGTAGGAGCGCGAGAGGGAGATGGAGGGGTGGGGAGAGGATGATGGCGGTGGGGGCGATAAGGTATGGGGCTGGGGGGGGGGGGGGGGGGGGGGGGGGGGGGCTGAGTGGCTTCTCTTCAGCTCAGTAACAGATGAATCCACTGGGTCATTCCATTGCAATGTGTCGTCAGATTTCTGTTTCCTCAGGGAGATGTTAGCTTCTGTTTCAAGTACTGGTTCGGTTCGGAGACCTGGTAGTTGAAATGACGTACAAGCACGCAGGTACCAGCTGATGAAAGATTCAATACAAACTTCGAATCTACAGAAGGTAGGGATACAGTTTTTTGTTTACGTGTTTAGAACTGTTCTTGATCATAATCGCCATTCCCCCTTCCTACCTCCCATCTTATGCAATATGTATGTTTAAGACATACTTACTTTTATTGTTATAGCAAAGATTCGTATGCGGATTATTGCAACATTGTATTTTTTTTTTTTGACAACAGTATAGCCTAGTACCTTGTTGAAAACCTTACTGTCCATTCTGTATACGTGTGAAGTTCGTTTGTTCAGATTTCGTTTCGATCACAATCATGAAAAGGAACACTAACAAAGCAAAACAAAACTAAAAACAAAAACAAAAAAAAAAAATGTACGAACTCTCTGTCTCTGTCTCTGTCTCTGTCTCTGTCTCTGTCTCTCTCTCTCTCTCTCTCTCTCTCTCTGTGGAATGACCTCCCTAGCTTGGCTACCAGCAAGAAGCATTTCATCAGAGGTCTAAACATTTTCTTTATGAAAGAAACAGTTGATGATGCCTGCTGTAGGACTGTTTGGAATGTATGGTGAACTCCCTGTTGCAAGAAACCGTCATCTTTCGAAACTGAAGGAAGAGGAGCACCGACTGCCATCGTGTTGCGTATGAAAGAGCGCCAAGTCAGCCCCACGCTGTGCACACTGGGCAAGACAACACTGTCGCCAAGTCAGCCCCACGCTGTGCACACTGGGCAAGACAACACTGTCACCAAGTCAGCCCCACGCTGTGCACACTGGGCAAGACAACACTGTCGCCAAGTCAGCCCCACGCTGTGCACACTGGGCAAGACAACACTGTCGCCAAGTCAGCCCCACGCTATGCACACTGGGCAAGACAACACTGTCGCCAAGTCAGCCCCACGCTGTGCACACTGGGCAAGACAACACTGTCGTTTACAGCAGGAAATGTCCTTCACAGACTTCGGGGACAGGAGACGGGCTCAGGTGCACAGAGCAATGACAGCACAGAAGGCAAGTCCTTCGTCATCTTCCTCTGGCATAGTTCTCCCGATACCTCCGAGTTTGTTTTGTACCATGGCAAACGACACTGAGTCGGGCATATCGCACGACGACAGTCCTGTGTAGAAATGTGTGCCTGTGAGACCAGTGTGATGCACCAGTATTGTCCATCACCTGCTGCTGCAAATGAAATGAACCCCCACTCTGTGTTCATGAATGACCAGTGATCTTTTACAAACTGAGTCAGATGAATACACAGACGCTAACGTTGAGATACTCGGTAACGAACCACTGTCGGTTACAACGACAGCCTGCCCTTGGATCCACAGGAGACTGAGGCAGAAAGCAAAGACTCGTGCAACGGCAGCACACACATCTGTGAATCGGCTGACACAATGCATGTGAATGTCTCTGCTCTTCACAAAAGCAGTAACGACGTGTTCTGAAGATCCATCATAGGGAGTGGACAGTAACGACGTGTTCTGAATATACATCATCGGGAGTGGACAGCCTTGTCAGTGGTTTCAGATCAGACGGAAAAGATAGATATGACAGGCAGGGCTGGTTATGACAGTAATCTTAATTCAGAAACTACCTAAGAACCACAAATTTCCCTTCTATCTAAGTTTGACCTCAGAGCTGTTTGTAACGGGAAATCTTGCTTAATTTGCGACCCTAAAGCCATAAAGTTTAATCTCATTCAAACGTGCAACCACAGTTCCGGCTTGAAAGGAAATCTTGATGTAGAAGTGATAAGAAGCTTTAAGGTTTGTTGTTGTTAGTTGTGAACATGTTCTGATCCCTGTGCAGGAGCTTTTCTGAACCAGGGACTGCAGAGTTGTTTGACTGCACGCAGCAGATTCATCACATAATGAACTTGATCTGGCTTCCATGTCACGATGACCCTGCATGGTGATATTAATTTGCATCTGTTGATAAAGTTTGATCATCTTTTCCTAACTGCTCTCTTCCCTCGTCGTCCCCATGTGAATGGGCACAAAGCCTAATATATTAAAGCATATATTTCTCTCTCTCTCTCTCTCTCTCTCTCTCTCTCTCTCTCTCTCTCTCTCTCTCTCTCTGTGTGTGTGTGTGTGTGTGTGTGTGTGTGTGTGTGTGTGTGTGTGTGTGTGTGTGTGCGTTTGCCTGCCCATGAATTTAGTCAGCATGCAGGTTATATCATTTTGTTTGATTTTTTTTTTGTGTGCTTTGACTTGTTCATGATTCAACATGTGTGAATTCAGACCCTTCAAATAGGGCTATCGACTTTATTGAATAAATTCCATATCCTTTTTGCTCTATCTTTGGTCCTGTCTGTCTGTCTTTCTGTCTGTCAGGCTGGCTGGTTGTCTGTCTCTATCATCAATTTATCTACCGAGATATTTCATGTATGGGATGTATGCCTGTGTGTATGTTCTTATCTACCAGTGTGTGTGTGTGTGTGTGTGTGTGTGTGTGTGTTAGTCCGATTCGGGGTGGGTCCAGGCAGCCATCTGGATGTTGGTGCCGGCCGGCACTCAATTCAAATTATTTAAAAACAACAACAACAACAACAACAACACGGATTGCGGGGCCTTCTGATAAACCCTGCTCACGTTGTGTATTTGAAGGCATGTCATCTGAGAAAGGCCGACACAAGGGGGCCGGAACAGCTCAGTGAGAGAGAGCGCCGGATTCGTAACCTTGGTGATCCTGGGGTTGCGGGTTTGAATCTCCGTCGGGCCGTTTCCGTACAGGGGGGATTTTTCCCTCGGAGTTGACATTGGTTCTGACTCCACTTCCCATACAGTCCTTCGAGTGAGAATTAAACCGAGGTTCCGTGTGTGAACGCACGCATAACATTCTGCACACACGTAAAATCCCATCACCAACATTCGGAAGAGAAGGCCAGTTTGCCGTCGGGGTAGATGACACGTTACACATAGCCTGCACCCTGCGTGAGAAAATGGGAAGAATGAAGGAAGCAAAGGAAATTGAGTGAATGATATTGAACGATATGGACTGGATGACACGGGAAACGACTAAATGAAAAACCAGCTGGCAGCTGTTCAGTCGGCACTACCCAGGTAGGCAGCCCGTTGTGGAAAGGAGTGTGGATTGTAAAGCGCTTAGAGCCTGGTCTCTAGCCGAGAATAGGCACTATAGTAATAATAATGATAAGGACGAACAGACGTGCATGCACACAATTGGAGAGAGAGAGAGAGAGAGAGAGAGAGAGAGAGAGAGAGAGAGAGAGAGAGAGAGAGAGAGAGAGAGAGAGAGAGAGAGAGACTCACATACGCATACCACGTACACAAACAAAACATCATCGCGCATATCACAATGCACACGCTCTCTCTCTCTCTCTCTCTCTCTCTCTCTCTCTCTCTCTCTCTCTCTCTCTCTCTCTCTCTCTCTCTCTCTCCAGTGAAAACACCCAAATGTCTTATATCAACCTTGTATACCGACAACCGAACGGGGAATCACACACACACTTACCTGCATCTGACGGACCGTCGGAAGCCCGATTCAAAATCAACAGAATCAGACGAGCGGCAATGTTGAGAACCAAAGCTGTCCGCTGATCTGAGCTCTCATGAATGTACAGTCTGCACGACAACCTCACTGGAAAAGCAGTCGATTAGAGCCTGGTGATGGACGACCGACCAGTGTCTGACCTCGTCATTAATATATTGTACGGACATGATGAGGAGAGAAGTGTTTGGAAAGTACTGTCCCTTATGTAAAGACTAGCTTTTTTTTTTGTTTTGTTTTTACTGCGAAAACGGCAGTCAAAAGTATACCCAACATAACGTAATGGCAATAAGAAGAATAAGAATACAGAAAAAAGAGCCCACACATCCAAATTTACTTTTTTGCTGGTATCAGAGTTTGGTTTCAGTTCAGTTTCATTGTTTGCGATATTGAAATGTTTTGTAATCGCAGTGTCAGATTCGTTCTTCACATTCCTCATTTGTCTTGCTCTTCCTTTTCTTCATTGTTATTTCGTTACTCTTTCCTTTGTTTTCCCTAACCTTTTTTCTTTCCTTGTTCCTTCTTTTGTCTGTCATATTTCGTTTCTTTCGTTCTCTCTTCATTAACTCTTCACTTTTGAGTTCCGTTAATCAGTCATACTGTATCATTTCCCCACAGTGACCAAAGACGATAAAGCTTTGCTCTGCCATATACGGTACGCCCTGGGGGGATCACACAAAAAAAAACGGGAAAAAAAAAAAATCCATGAAATCCCTTTACACACGGAAGAAACTGGTGGCTAAAAATGTTGAACTGACTCCTTGTGTGCGGAAATTGTTCCTGGCTTTATACCCTCAAAACATCCTGGTTAAAGCTTTGAGAGAGAGAGAGAGAGAGAG
>JADBJO010006233.1:70000-77500 GCA_016801955.1 Conus betulinus
CCTGTCAATGGGAATCATCTCTCTGAACCCTGTCAGCAGGCGTGCAGCGCTGTTACCAACAAAGGTGGAGGCTTTGTGGTGTGTCATTCATTCACAAACATTTTGTAACAAACCTGTTTTTCACGACAAAACACCTTCAATGGCGACGACGACGATTATGCTTTTCTGCAGACATCATGGTTTCAACTTCAAAGTATCAAGAAAAATAACTGATAAAGTAACAGACGCATCGCATTGTACGTGACAAACCTCTGCAGTCACAGTCCCTTAAAAACCCCTGTAGTCACAGTCCCTAACAAGCCTCTGTAGTCACAGTCCCTAACAAGCCTCTGTAGTCACAGTCCCTAACAAGCCTCTGTAGTCAGTCCCTAACAAAGCCTCTGTAGTCACAGTCCCTAACAAGCCTCTGTAGTCACTGTCCCTAACAAACCTCTGTAGTCAGTCCCTAACAAGCCTCTGTAGTCACAGTCCCTAACAAGCCTCTGTAGTCAGTCCCTAACAAGCCTTGTAGTCACAGTCCCTAATAAGCCTCTGTAGTCACTGTCCCCTAACAAACCTCTGTAGTCACAGTCCCTAACAAGCCTCTGTAGTCACAGTCCCTAACAAGCCTCTGTAGTCAGTCCCTAACAAGCCTCTGTAGTCACAGTCCCTAACAAGCCTCTGTAGTCACAGTCCCTAACAAGCCTCTGTAGTCAGTCCCTAACAAGCCTCTGTAGTCACAGTCCCTAACAAGCCTCTGTAGTCACTGTCCCTAACAAGCCTCTGTAGTCACTGTCCCTAACAAGCCTCTAAATTCACAGTCCCTACAAGCCTCTGTAGTCACAGTCCCTAACAAGCCTCTAAATTCACAGTCCCTAACAAGCCTCTGTAGTCACAGTCCCTAACAAGCCTCTGTAGTCACAGTCCCTTACAAAGCCTCTGTAGTCACAGTCCCTTACAAGCCTCTGTAGTCACAGTCACTGGCGCAGGGTGCCCCACAGCCTGGCACTCCGTCCGTCTGTCTGTCTGTCTGTCTGTCTCTCTTTGGGGTCATGTGGTTTGACACAAAGCGACAGGGCTGCGGCAATTGTTGACTATCTTCCTGTGACAACGTCAGTTACTGGATTTACAGCGACTACGGAGACAGCCCTAAACGCCCTGCTGGCTGAAAACTGTGTCAAGCTGGAAAATTACTGAAGAAGGCAGCAACATGATGGTCGTCCTATGAACTGAAGTCAATCAGCCCAGTGTCAACAACAATGGCGGATCCTGTCCTGAACCCGAGAACGCAAGTTCAGTATTACAGGAAGAAATCTGCCAGCCAGGTGCGAAGAGATCAAGAGAGAGCGAAACAGCAGAACAGACGTCCAGAACAGCTTGGTGCTGGTCTCGGTACCTCTAGTGACGCGAATGAACTGGCCCGCGCTTAACTCTGGATCGGGTGAACACAGTACACAGCACAGTACGGAACACATCAAGCCTACTCACGATGATAGTGTGACACGTCGCATATTCAGGATGCGCTTCGGTCTTTGCATTCCGATCTGTCGGAGCGTAACATCAGGGACTCAGAAATCCACCCGTCGGACATTGATGACATTGACATAAGTCTGGAACAAGCCATAGACAAAATTGTCGCGGTTTTGACACGGGAGTGGTTGAGGGTTATGTCGCTGCACTTGACAGACCGACCGGGCAGAGACGACTACGGCAGAAATACTGCATTTCGCAAGGTCGTGTTTCATGGAACAGATGAAGTGGGTGTGCTGCAGTGTGGTCAGACGATGTCGTTCTGGAATATTCCTGCGATCCGTGCGCGGAGGACGATTGTTTATTCTGGTTCGTAAAGCAGGAAGAATGACACGTGTCATTGGAGGAATGTTTTAAAACTGGCCAGCCTTCGGAAAGAAAGAGGCACTGGCAACACAGAACATGCAGAGACCCAAGCACGTGCTCTACGGAGGCTGCACGCTCTCCACGGATTGATCCAGCTCTACCTGGGGTGACCGTCATCTACTGAACTGACAGTGAATGCATACCAGTAACATTTTCTCGTAAACAATTTTGTCATGTAGAGTGAAAGAAACAGACATTGCTGTGGTTTACATGTCAATGAAATCGAAATCGAGTCGCGTTTTGTCATTGTACATCGCGCCGATTTGCTAAAACGGGCTTTACAGCTTTAAACTTAAACTTCGTTTTTCTCTCTCTCTCTCTCTCTCTCTCTCTCTCTCTCTCTCTCTCTCTCTCTCTCTCTCTCTCTCTCTCTCTTTGTCAGTTTGTGTGTGCGTCCGTCCATCCATCTATCTGTCTGTCTGCCTATCTCTCTATCTGTATCTGTATCTCTGTCTCTGTCTCTGTCAGTCTGTCTGTCTGTCTGTCTGTCTCTCTCTCTCTCTGTGCCCGGCACTGTCTGTCTGTCTGTCTCTCTCTCTCTCTCTCTCTCTCTCTCTCTCTCTCTCTCTCTCTCTCTCTCTCTCTCACACCCACATACACACCACAGAGAACCTTATCAGTAGGGACACACACACACACACACCACCACCACCACCACCACCACACAGACAGAGGACCTAATCCGTAAGATAAGATTACACACGCACACATACACGCGCGCGCGCGCCCGCCCGCACGCATGCACGCACGCACGCACACACACACACACACACACACACACACACACACACACACACACACACACACACACACACACAGGGCCTCATCAGTCAAATTCACTATACATTTCTTTTCTCTGGAAGCAAAACTGACAAACAGCTTCTCGTCTGTCGACCTCTTGACGTCCTCAGCGATTACAGTGGACCTCTGGAATTACCCCCCGAGTGTAAATGATAAACGGCGCAGAGCACTGGGATGGAAGCCACTTCGCATGCACACGCAGAGACAAAGAGCACATTTCCCTTCTTCTGCGTCCTAGGGACTATTTGCGACAGCGTGAAATCCGGCAGTGGCACTAAGACTGGGACAGCCAATATGTTCTGATTTCCTAGAACAGGACTAAACTGATACGTGGACAGTACTGCACTGATATGTTGTGGTCGTGACGTAACGCTGAATACTCGTGTAGTTAAGTTTGGAGCTCATGTTCAAGGAGGATGGAGTCACAAAGGGAAGGAGCGGTCAAAAAAAGAATAACGCTGACGAACGCCCGCCATGAAAGCGTGGTTTTGAAAGTCAAGAAGAGCGTGTTTTTCTACCAGAAGGCGCGCACATGTTGTATGGTAATAAGCATTCGCGGTTGAAGCTATGTTCACCCTCACCTGTGAACTCTTTTTATTTTGTAGTCAGCACAAGTCTAGTTGATGCTGTCTTCTTCGTCATTTCATGTTCGCTACGCGATCACACTAGGAACTGCTGGCTGACTAGAGTGGACAAAATATTTGGCGATAGTACTTTCAAAATATGTCCGCTGTGTGTGTGTGTGTGTGTGTGTGTGTGTGTGAGTTTGAAGTGGGAGAGGATGAGCTCGTATTTGATCTATCAACCTTCTGATTAAGGAGTAATAACTTCAATGAGGGATAGTCACCACTCACATGTCACACTGCGCTCTGTTCTATCATTGACGTTCTGCCTTTCCATTTTCATGAGTGTACTCTACTCGGTCCACCATACACACGCGTCCCTTTGTGACGTCATTTTTGCCGTGTGCACGTATAAACAGTAGAAAGAAAACAAAAGGACACGCCGATGGGACCCATTCCGGGTGGACCTTTAAATAAAGCACTAGGAACTTTGTGTCCCCTCCTCTCACCACAGAGGCCCGGCCTCCTCTCACCACAGAGGCCCGGCCTCCTCTCACCACAGAGGCCCGGCCTCCTCTCACCACAGAGGCAGAGGCCCGGCCTCCTCTCACCACAGAGGCCCGGCCTCCTCTCACCACAGGCCCAGCCTCCTCTCACCACAGAGGCCCGGCCTCCTCTCACCACAGAGGCCCGGCCTCCTCTCACCACAGAGGCCCGGCCTCCTCTCACCACAGAGGCCCGGCCTCCTCTCACCACAGGCCCAGCCTCCTCTCACCACAGAGGCCCGGCCTCCTCTCACCACAGAGGCCCGGCCTCCTCTCACCACAGAGGCCCGGCCTCCTCTCACCACAGAGGCCCGGCCTCCTCTCTCACCACAGAGGCCCAGCCTCTTTGACCAGGCACCGGAAGAGCTCTGATGTCAGTTTCTTTGTTAAATGAGCGCTTGCTTCGACACTAGAAAATGAACTACTTTCCTCCTCAAATTCCAAAGTTTCAAATTCCCTCATCCTCTGTGCACTGTCTGTACTCTCCATACTACACCTTGCACTGTCTGTACTCTCCATACTACACCTTGCACTGTCTGTACTCTCCATACTACACCTTGCACTGTCTGTACTCTCCATACTACACCTTGAACTGTCTGTACTCCCCATACTACACCTTGCACCGTCTGTACTCCCCATACTACGCCTTGCACTGTCTGTACTCTCCATAATACACCTTGCACTGTCTGTACTCCCCATAATACACGTTGCACTGTCTGTACTCCCCATAATACACGTTGCACTGTCTGTACTCCCCATAATACACGTTGCACTGTCTGTACTCCCCATAATACACCTTGCAGTGTCTGTACTCTCCACACTACACGTTGCACTCTCTGTACTCCCCATAATACACGTTGCACTGTCTGTACTCTCCATACTACACATTGCACTGTCTGTACTTCCCATACTACACTTTGCACTGTCTGTACTCTCCATACTACACATTGCACTGTCTGTACTCACCATACTATTGGTAGAGCGCCTGACTCGCAATCTTGGTGATCCTGGGGTTGCGAGTTCGAACCTCCGCCGGGGCGTTTCGGTACAGGGGGATTTTTCCCTCGGAGTTAACATTGGTTCTGACTCCATTTCCCATACAGTCCTTCGAATGAGACTATAAACCGAGGTTCCGTGTGTGAACGCACGCATAACATCTTGCACACACGTAAAATCCCATCACCAACATTCGGAAGAGTAGGCCAGTTTGGCCGTTGGTATGGATGACACGTACACATAGCATGCACCCTGAGTGAGAAATGGAAAGAATGAAGGAAGTAAGGAAAATGAGTGATCGATATTGAACGATACTGACTGGATGACACGGGAAACGACTGAATGAAGCGCCAGCTGGCAGCTCTTCAGTCGGCACTACCAGGTAGGCAGCCCGTTGTGTAAACGAGTGTTCACTGTCTGTACTCCCCGTACTACACCTTGCACTGTCTGTAGTCTCCATACTACACATTGCACTGTCTGTATTCTCCATACTACACATTGCACTGTCTGTACTCTCTATACTATACATTGCACTGTCTGTACTCCTCATACTACACCTTGCACTGTCTGTACTCTCCATACTACACCTTGCACTCTCTGTACTCCCCATACTACACATTGCACTGTCTGTACTCCTCATACTACACCTTGCTGTACTGTCTGTACTCCTCCTACTACTACACCTTGCACTGTCTGTACTCTCCATACTACACCATTGCACTCTCCGTACTCTCCATACTACACCTTGCACTGTCTGTACTCTCCATACTACACCTTGCACTGTCTGTACTCCCCATACTATACCTTGCACTGTCTGTACTTCCCATACTACACCTTGCACTGTCTGTACTCTCCATATACACCTTACACGTTGCACTGTCTGTACTCCCCATACTACACCTTGCACTGTCTGTACTTCCCATACTACACATTGCACTGTCTGTACTCTCCATACTACACATTGCACTGTCTGTACTCCCCATACTATACCTTGCACACTGTCTGTACTCCCCATACTACTACTTGCACTGTCTGTACTTCCCATACTACACCTTGCACTGTCTGTACTTCCCATACTACACCTTGCACTGTCTGTACTCCCCATACTACACCTTGCACTGTCTGTACTCTCCATACTACACATTGCACTGTCTGTACTTTCAATACTTCACTTTTGTTTTGTGGCAGAAACTTCTGGTCATCTTCCAAAAGCGTTTCCAAGGAATCAATCAACCTCAGGCAATCTCAGCCACAAGGACAACCAGGAGCCGTAACTCACCGTCCCGCAGGCAGTGTTTCAGGAGCCACTTTTTGATCTGCAGGTAAAAGAAGTTGGCGAGCGTTGGGTTATTGCCTCAGAGCCCTCCACCGTCCGCCAGTCGTCGCCTTTGAAGGTGAAGGTGACACTCGATGTGCCTCTCTAGGCTGTCGCAGGGGAGGAAGACGGGAGGTGATATAGAGGCAGTCATCAGCGTGTACGGTAGTCCTCGCTTGCCAGAAAATTTATGACTGGCCGGGTGGGGGGGTTGAAAGTAGGAAATTATGCGTGGAGGGCCCTGCAGACGTTAGTGGTCAAGTTTTGCGTTTACACAGGAATACCAAAATTGATAACGGATAATGACTAGGTTCCTGGGTTTCTTGTTTGTGTGTGTGTGTGTGTGTGAGGCATAAGCAAGAAAAAAAAAAAAAAAACTTTATCACCGTCGTCATCATCGTCGTCGTCGTCGTCGTCGTCGTCGTCGTCGCCATCTTCATCATCACGACTAAACATACACACACGCGCGCGCGCGCGGGCACGCTCTCTCTCTCTCTCTCTCTCTCTCTCTCTCTCTCTCTCTCTCTCTCTCTCTCTCTCTCTCTCTCTCTCTCTCTCTCTCTCAACACAACTACTACCGACAAAAATCGAGCAACACAGCACATTATCACAGTTTCATAAGCTGTAAAGACACACAACCTATGGCCCCATAACAAGAGTTTGGCCTGTGAACGACTTGTTCGTAAGATCATGTCGCTACTGCACCTCGTCATCTCATAGTCTGCAGCATAGCGCCAACACATTTGCTTCTTCAGCATCCTTCATTTATCGCTGCTAGTAGTAGTAGTAGTAGTAGTAGTAGTAGTAGTAGTAGTAGTAGTAGTAGTAGTAGTAGTAGTAGTAGTAATGTAGTATTGTAGTACTAGCAGCAGCAGTAGTAGTGGTGTTGGTAGTGTTGATGGCAGTAGTAACAGCATTAACAGTGTTGAACAGCAGCAGCAGCAACAGTTGTAGCAGTAGTAGTAGTAGTAGTAGTCGTGGTGGTGGTGGTGATGGTGGTGGTGATCGTAGTGGAGTGGAGGTAGTAGTAGTAGTAGTAGTAGTAGTAGTAGTAGTAGTAGTAGTAGTAGTAGTAAGCAGATTCTTTTTTTAATCTATTGTTTTCTGTAATCGGAATAATTGACCACAGGGGATGAGGATGAAGGGGAAGCCATATCAGGACAATCTCTACGTAGAGAGAGAGAGAGAGAGAGAGAGAGAGAGAGAGAGAGAGAGAGAGAGACAGTGACATGACAATACGGTTTTCACTGTTAAGCCACAGGTAAGTTTTCAGTACAAGCGATAAACAGTTGAATCTAAGAAGTGTAACACGATATAGATTTACTTTTCTTCACCCATGCAATAAAAATGTCCGTCTCTTAAAAGTTGTTTATACTGAAAGCGCAACATTTTGTAACAAATTACC
>JADBJO010006233.1:82500-95000 GCA_016801955.1 Conus betulinus
ATTTCGTATCACCACCACGGCTATCATCATCTTCATCATCATCATCATCATCATCATCATCATCATCATCATCATCATCTCATCATCATCTCTATTATCATTATTATTATCATCATTACTATTTTTTTTATTACTATCATCATCATCATCATCATCATCATCATCATCATCATCATCGTTGTTGTTGTTATTGTGGTTGTACTACTACTACTACTACTACTACTACTACTACTACTACTACTACTACTACTACTACTACTACTACTACTGTCGATCGTTTGGAACTGGGCAAAGTGTCGCTGAAGACAGGCATAAACTGCTTATCTGCTCATCAATAGGAATACAGATTTAACTCTATCTTAAATAAAAATAAAAAATGTCAAAAAGTACCCTCGTTGCCGTGGGCTGTTGCTGCTGCCACTGTTGTTGTTGCTGTTGCTGCTGCCACTGTTGCTGTTGATGTTGCTGCTTCCACTGTTGCTGTTGCTGCTGCCACTGCCACTGTTACGGCTGCCACTGTTGCTGCTGCCACTGTTGCTGCTGCCACCGTAGCTGTTACTGTTGCTGCCACTGTTGCTGCTGCCACTGTTGCTGTTACTGTTACTGCTTACTGCTGCACACTGTTCGCGGCTGTTACTGTTACTGCTGCCACTGTTGCGGCTGCCACTGTTGTTGCCACTGTGCTGCTGCTGCCACTGTTACTGCTGCCACTGTTGCTGCCTTTGATGCTGTTACTGCTGCTGCTGCTGTGTCGATGTTTCGCGTTCTGCCCTGACCTCCTTTTATTTGTACTGATGTTACCTTTCCTCCTGCTGCTGCTGTGCTGCTGTGTTCTGCTTCCTGATGCTGCTGCTATCGCCACTGGGGCTGTTGATTAGTGCTCTCGCTTCCACAAACTGCAACGTGCTGCGTTGCTGCTGCTGCTGCTGCTGCTACCTTTGCTATTACTGCTAGTTATCTCAGTTACTTCTAACGATACTGCTACTACTGATGCTTACTGATTACTTGAACTGATGTTACTACTACTGCTGCTGATGGTTGTTGCTGTTATT
Organism: Conus betulinus; assembly: GCA_016801955.1. Taxonomy (NCBI): domain Eukaryota; kingdom Metazoa; phylum Mollusca; class Gastropoda; order Neogastropoda; family Conidae; genus Conus; species Conus betulinus. The sequence goes on from JADBJO010006233.1 coordinate 83,553, forward strand.
ACTACTTTTGCTGCTGTTGGCTGCTGTTATTACTTTTACTGATGCTAGGGTCTACTGCCTGTGGAAAATGACTTTGACTGATGCTGCTACAACCACTGTTGCTGTCGGTGGTTAGTGCTGCTATTTCTTTAGCTGAAGCTGTTGTTACTTCTACATATGCTGCTGCTGTTTTCTTTTTTTACTTCTCGACTACTTTCAGTAGTGTTGTTGATTACAACTGCTACTTGTAGTAACACTGCTACTGTTGCTAGTTACTGTTGTGTTTCTACCGCCGCTGCTGACAATTCCTGCTGTTGATGGTTATTTCTGTTATTGCTGCTGCTGCTGTTGCTGGGTTGCTGCCACTTTGACCACTACTGTATTGACCATTGAAAGGCTTGTGAGTGCCAGAAAGAGGCAGTAAGTAAATAAAAATAAAAGAGAAAGAAAGAGAAAAGGAAGTTAAAAAAAAACAGCTGTGGCACGGACACATGCACACAACAATGAAGAAAGGGCAGTCCTTCAACCAGGCTGCCTCTGTTCACCACATTTCGTTGGAATCAGTTCTGCAGATCAGGAATTGCCTTCCTGGCAGAGGCAGAGGCAGACAGACAGACAGACAGACAGACAGACAGACAGACAGAAAGTCAGACAGACAGACAGACAGACAGACAGAAAGTCAGACAGACAGACAGACAGACAGACAGACAGACACAGACAGAAAGTCAGACAGACAGACAGACAGACAGACAGACAGACAGACAGACAGACAGACAGACACAGACAGACAGACAGACAGACACAGACAGAAAGTCAGACAGACAGACAGTCAGTCAGTCAGACAGACAGACAGAAAGTCACAGACAGACAGACAGACAAAAAGACAGCCAGCCAGCCAAGACAACAGACGGGGAGAAACATACCCTCCTTGGCAGAGGAAACGAAAGAAGAAAAAGAAATGGAAGGCCGGGTGATGCAGACCTTTGCAAGATAAACCATGCCCTTCACCCTGCCAAGATAAACCATGCCCTTCACCCTGCCAAGAGATAAACCATGCCCTTCACCCTGCCAAGATAAACATGCCCTTCACCCTGCCAAGACACACAATGCCCTTCACACCTGCCAAGATAAACAATGCCCTTCACCCTGCCAAGATAAACAATGCCCTTCACCCTGCCAACATAAACCATGCCCTTCACCCTGCCAAGATAAACAATGCCCTTCACCCTGCCAAGATGCAATGCCTTCACCCTGCCAAGACACACAGTGCCCTTCACCCTGCAAATATAAGCAGACATGCCCTTCACTCTTCTAAGATAAACAATGCCCTTCACCCTGCCAACACACACAATGCCCTTCACCCTGCCAAGATAAACAATGCCCTTCACCCTGCCAAGATAAACAATGCCCTTCACCCTGCCAAGATACACAATGCCCTTCACCCTGCCAAGATAAACAATGCCCTTCACCATGCCAAGACTGTAAACAATGCTCTTCACCCTGCCACAAGATAAACCATGCCCTTCACCCTACCAAGATAAACAATGCCCTTCACCCTGCCAAGATAAACAATGCCCTTCACTTCTGCCAAGATAAACCATGCCCTTCACTCTGCCAAGACACACAATGCTCTTCACCCCGCCAAGATAAACAATGCCCTTCACCCTGCCAAGATAAACAATGCCCTTCACCCTGCCAACAAAAACAATGCCCTTCACCTGCCAAGATAAACAATGCCCTTCACTTCTGCCAAGATAAACAGTGCCCTTTCACCCTGCCAAGATGCAAGCAATGCCCTTCACTTCATCCTGCCACACCTGCAAACAATGCCCTTCACACTTGCCAAGATGAACAATGCCCTTCACCCTGCAAAGATAAACAATACCCTTGATCCTGCCTGTAAACAGTGCCCTTCACCCTGCCAAGATAAACAATGCCCTTCACTTTCAGTCACACCCTGTAAACAATGCCCTTCACTTCACTCACACCCTGTAAACAATGCTCTTCACTTCACTCACACCCTGTAAACAATGCACTTCACTTCAGCTCACACCCTGTAAAAACAATGCCCTTCACTTCACTCACACCCTGTAAACAATGCCCTTCACTTCAGTCCACACCTGTAAACAATGCCTTCACTTCAGCCACACCCTGTAAACAATGCCCTTCACTTCACTCACACCCTGTAAACAATGCCCTTCACTTCAGTCACACCCTGTAAACAATGCCCTTCACTTCAGTCACACCTGTAAACAATGCCCTTCACTTCAGCTCACACCTGTAAACAATGCCCTTCACTTCAGTCACACCTGTAAACAATGCCCTTCACTTCAGCACACCCTGTAAACAATGCCCTTCACTTCAGTCACACCTGTAAAACAATGCCCTTCACTTCAGTCACACCTGTAAACAATGCCCTTCACCTCAATCACACACACAAACAATGCCCTTCACTTCACTCACACCCTGTAAACAATGCCCTTCACTTCAGTCACACCTGTAAACAATGCCCTTCACTTTAGCCACACCTGTAAACAATGCCCTTCACTTCACTCACACCTGTAAACAATGCCCTTCACTTCAGCCCACACCTGCAAACAATGCCCTTCACTTCAGCCACACCTGTAAAAAACATGCCCTTCACTTCAGCCACACACCTATAAACAATGCCCTTCACTTCAGTCCACACCTGTAAACAATGCCCTTCATTTCAGTCACACCTGTAAACAATGCCCTTCCCTTCACTTCAGTCACACTTGTAAACAATGCCCTTCACTTCAGTCACACCTGTAAACTATGCCCTTCACTTCAGTCACACCTGTAAACAATGCCCTTCACTTCAGTCACACCCTGTGTAAACAATGCCCTTCACTTCAGTCACACCTGTAAACAATGCCCTTCACTTCAGCCACACCTGTAAACAATGCCCTTCACTTCAGCCACACCTGTAAAACAATGCCCTTCACTTCAGCCACACCTGTAAACAATGCCCTTCACTTCAGTCACACTTGTAAACAATGCCCTTTCACCTTCACTTCAGTCACACCCTATGTCACAACATGCCCTTGCCCTTCACTTGCCCTTCAGTCACACACCCTGTAAACAATGCCCTTCACTTCGCTTACACCCTGTAAACAATGCCCTTCACTTCAGTCACATCCGGGAACTTCCCTCTCATCCGGATCACAGCGTGCTGGTCACTGAACCATACTCCATGTCTGCACCCAGTGTCCTAGTTACGGCGTTATCTGGCTGACGGACAGAAAACAAACCGACGGACAGGGTTTGAAACAAACTGTCCTTGGTGAGCGCCACAGTAAGGAAAGAAGTTTGCACCAGTGCCCCTGAACCAGACGTGACTTGTCCCAGTACTGCTGCTGCTCTGTGCTGATTTGCTGATGTTGTTGCTGCTGCTGACACCACTGCTGTCACCCTACATAATTCTAAGAAGTATGAACCAACAAGGGGGAAGAGGAACAGACAGAAGGAAAGGAATAAAGAAACAGAAATAGAAAAAAGAACGAAAAAAAAACCCCAAGAAGGAAAAGGAATTGGAGAGGAAAAAAGAAAAGAAAGAAGGAAAGGGACAAAATAGGAACAAAAATTTTTTCCTTTTTTTTCAGAGGGAGAAAGAAGGAAGGGACAAAAGTAAACAAAATATTTCCCCCCTTTTTTCAGAAAGGGAAAAGAAGGAAAGGGACAAAATAGGAACAAGATAAAGCCCCCCTTTTTTCAGAGGGAGAAAGAAGGAAAGGGGACAAAATCAGGAACAAATATTTCCCCCTTTCTTTATTTCTGGAGAAGAGAAAGAAGGAAAGGGACAAAATAGGAACAAAAAGAATTTCCCCCTTTCTTCAGAGAAGAAGAGAAGAAGGAAAAGGAACAAAATAGGAACAAAATATTTCCCCCTTTCTTCAGAGGGAGAAAGAAGGAAAGAAGGGACAAAAAGGAACAAAATATTTTGTTTTTTTAGAGAGGGAGGGAAAGAAGAAGGAAAGAAAGGGACAAAATAGGAACAAAATATTTCCCCTTTCTTCAGAGGGAAAGAAGAAGGAAAGGGACAAAATAGGAACAAAATATTTCCCCCTTTCTTCAGAGGAAAGAAAGAAGAAAAGAAGAACAAGACAAAATAGATTGGAACAAAAATATTTCCCCCTTTTTTCAGAGAGAAAGAAAGAAGGAAAAGGGGATGGAAAAAAAGGATGAAAAGAAAAAGAAAAGAAAGAAAATTAAGAAAAAAAAGAAAGAAAGAAAAAGGAAAAAAGAAGAAAGACAGAAAGAAAAGAAGAAAGAAAGAACGAGAAGGAAGGAAGAAAAGGAAGGAAGGAAAAAAAAAAAAAAGAAAGCAGCAGACAAAAACAACAACAACAACAACAAAAACCTACAGAATGAATGAACTAAGAGAAAGACAGAAAAAAATGTATGACAGAAAAGAAAAAAAACGCTCAAAAAAGGAAAAAAAAGGAAAGAGATATGGAAAAAATAAACACAGAAATCGACTCTTGGGGGAAGAAGGGGGGGGGGGGGGGGGGGGGGTGTGGGACGGTGAAAAGGGAAAGGAAGACTGGAAGAAAGAATGAGATGGCACAAAAAACACAAAAAAAAGGGCAATTTTTTTTTTAAAGACAAAACTGAGGGGGAAAGAACAAGGAAAGACAGGGTTGAAAAATAATCAAGAGCACCTGCCTCGATCTGAACCTGAAGAAAGAGAAAACAGGAGGCAGCATTCAAAAATATAGGGTTGTCCCCTGAAAAAAACAAGGCGTGGGGGGAAATGCAGAGAAAGAAAGAATAAAAAAGAAGAACCACCCTCAAAAGGAAAGCAGAATCTCTCTCACACTCAGAAATCTAGAAAGAAAGAAAGAGATAGAATGGACAAAAGATGATGAAAATGGGAAGAAGAAAGAATGAAAGAAGAAAGAAAGAAAAAAAAAAAAAAAAAAAGGATGAAAACAGAAAAGAAAAGAACGAAAATCTGAAAAAAAAGGAAAAGAGATATGGAAATAAATAAACACAGAAGCGGAGAAGTGTGGGGGGTGTGTGGGGGGGGGGGGGGGGGGAAGTGGGTGAGAATGGAAAAAGTGAAGTGGAAGAAAAGTGGTGGATAGAAACAAACAACACAAAAAAGACCAAATTTTTTTTTTAAAGGAAAACTAGGAAACATGAGTAGGAAGGGAATGAAAAAATAATCAGAGCAATGAAGAAGTGGAAAGAAAGATAGAAAACAGGAGCTTGTGTGCAGGTGTGTGTGTGTGTGTGTGTGTGTGTGAAAAAAAGAAGGATGGGGGCAAATGCAGAGAAAGACAAAGGAATAAAAAGAAGAACAAGCAAAAGGAAAGCAGTTTTCTCTCAAGACACACAGCGTGGAAAAAGAAAGAAAGATAGAATGGACAAAAGATGATGAAGGTGGAAAGCCTCTCACTTCACCACTAGCGATCAAAAAAAACAAAAAAGCAATGAAAAAAAAAAAGGATAAAAGAAAAAAAAATAAAAGGGAGAAAGAAGAAGAAGAGAAGTCAACACAAGACGAGACAAGACCGACAACCAGAAATAAAAAACACTAGGAAAGGACCACAAAAAGATAACACACAAACATAACGTATCATCAAGAAGAAAAAAAAAAAAAGAAGAAAGGGAACTATTCATAGTGACCCCAATCCATGCAGTTCCAGCGTTGGGGGAATGGAAAAAAAGCGCTCAAACAATTGGAAAAAACCCAACCCAGTCTCTATCGACCTCTTGAAGAGAAGGTAGGACTGAGGTGGTGTGCGCGTGTTGGTGTGTCACGGTGTGTGTTCTGAAAGGGACGACTCTGACATGCGACATGAGATGGCACTCCACTTCAGTGTAGCGGGCTACTCAGTGCCAGACATGAACGTTGAGGGGGGAGACAACAAGGAAAGCTACAGTTATACGTTCACACCCCTTTACAAGGGCACCTGCCTCGATCTGACACCTGATTCGAGCACTGCGTCGTCGCTGTCCATTCACGTCTTTAGGGTTAGGTCCCCTGATTGTTAACCTGCGCCACTACGTGGGGGGAAACTGCATCTAGGCAGGGCATAGTTTACTGGCGCCCCACCCTCACCCCCCCACGTCTCTCTCTCTCTCTCTCTCCTCTCTCTCTCTCTCTCTCTCTGGTATCTCTCTCTCCATTTTCTTACTCTGTGGTATACCTGGACTCTCTCTCTGTCTCTATCTCTCTCTCTCTCTCTCTCTCTCTCTGGTATACTCTCTGGACGTCTTCTCTCTGTTCTGTCTCTGTCTATGTGTGTCTGACTGTGTGTGGTACCATGTGTGTCTGTACTGTGTTGTGTGTGTGTGGACGTGTGGTACTCTGTGTGTGTGTGTGTGGTGTCTGTACTGTGTGTGTGTGTGTGTGGACGTGTTACTCTGTGTGTGTACCATGGACGTCTTACTCTGTGGTACACGCGCGGACGTGTACTGTGTGTACCATGGACGTCTTACTCTGTGGTATACCATGGACGTGTGTGTGTGTGTGTGTGTGTGTGTGGAGTGTGTGTGTGTGTGTGTGTGTGTGTGTGTGTGTGTGTGTGTGTGTGTGTATGACCACAGACAGACAGACAGACCACAGAGTCAGACAGACAGAGTAGACAGACAGGACAGGAAAGTGGACAGATCTTTCTCTCATGATACACAGCGTGGTTGCAAGGTATAAAAATGTCTACAGCAGATCCCAGGTTGAAGGCCTCTCACTTCACCACTAGCGATCAAACATCGTGTATACCAAAACAAGCAAACAGCAACTAAGAAAGTCAAACAACAACAACAACAAGAACAACAACAACAACAACAACAACGACCGTCTTAACAAACTGTATATGGACAAGTCGAAGAAATCCGTTTGTTATATGATGTACAGTAGCACGTAGTTAAACGCTAATCTACAACATACTCTGGGGTCGAACTGCTAACCGGTAAAAATATCTAATTAGTTTCCGGTAGGGGACGCAGTTTACTCTGTGGTGCAGGGAATGGATTAAGCGTGCAGGTTTGTGTACATTCCTCTCTGCTGCCATCCTACTCTGTGGTTCTCTCCATGGACCTCCCTTCCCTCTCTCTCTCTCTGGACTCTCTCTCTCTCTTACCTGGTCGTCTTCTCTTTCTCTCTCTCTCTCTACCTCTCTCTCTCTCTGGACGTCTTACTCGTTCCCCCCTCATCCCCCGTGTTACTCAGGAGTTTACACCAGGTCTTACTCTGTGATGATGGAATCCGTCATTTCTGTGTGGACGTCCTACTCTGTTATACACCATGGACGTCTTACTCTGTATATACCATGGACGTCTTACTCTGTTATACACCATGGACGTCTTACTCTGTGGTATACCATGGACGTCTTACTCTGTGGTATACCATGGACGTCTTACTCTGTTATATACCATGGACGTCTTACTCATGGACGTCTTACTCTGTGGTATACCATGGACGTCTTACTCTGTTATATACCATGGACGTCTTACTCTGTGGTATAACCATGGACGTCTTACTCTGTTATATACCATGGACGTCTTACTCTGTGGTATACCATGGACGTCTTACTCTGTGGTGTACCATGGACGTCTTACTCTGTGGTATACCATGGACGTCTTACTCTGTGGTATACCATGGACGTCTTACTCTGTTATACACCATGGACGTCTCTTACTCTGTGGTATATACCATGGACGTCTTACTCTGTGGTATACCATGGACGTCTTACTCTGTTATATACCATGGACGTCTTACTCTGTTATATACCATGGACGTCTTACTCTGTTATATACCATGGACGTCTTACTCTGTTATATACCATGGACGTCTTACTCTGTTATATACCATGGACGTCTTACTCTTTTATATACCATGGACGTCTTACTCTGGTATATACCATGGACGTCTTACTCTGTTATATAGCATGGACGTCTTACTCTGTGGTATACCATGGACGTCTTACTCTGTGGTATACCATGGACGTCTTACTCTGTGGTATACCATGGACGTCTTACTCTGTTATATACCATGGACGTCTTACTCTGTATATACCATGGACGTCTTACTCTGTGGTGTACCATGGACGTCTTACTCTGTGGTATACCATGGACGTCTTACTCTGTTATATACCATGGACGTCTTACTCTGTGGTATACCATGGACGTCTTACTCTGTGGTGTACCATGGACGTCTTACTCTGTGGTGTACCATGGACGTCTTACTCTGTGGTATACCATGGACGTCTTACTCTGTGGTATACCATGGACGTCTTACTCTGCTGGTATACCATGGACGTCTTACTCTGTTATATACCATGGACGTCTTACTCTGTGGTATACCATGGACGTCTTACTCTGTGTTATACCATGGACGTCTTACTCTGTGGTGTACCATGGACGTCTTACTCTGTGGTATACCATGGACGTCTTACTCTGTGGTATACCATGGACGTCTTACTCTGTGGTATACCATGGACGTCTTACTCTGTGGTGTACCATGGACGTCTTACTCTGTGGTATACCATGGACGTCTTACTCTGTGGTATACCATGGACGTCTTACTCTGTGGTATACCATGGACGTCTTACTCTGTTGGTATACCATGGACGTCTTACTCTGTGGTATACACCATGGACGTCTTACTCTGTGGTATACCATGGACGTCTTACTCTGTGGTATACCATGGACGTCTTACTCTGTTATATACCATGGACGTCTTACTCTGTGGTATACGACCATGGACGTCTTACTCTGTGGTGTACCATGGACGTCTTACTCTGTGGTATACCATGGACGTCTTACTCTGTGGTACCATACCATGGACATCTTACTCTGCTATATACCATGGACGTCTTACTCTGTATATGGATACCATGGACGTCTTACTCTGTTATATACCATGGACGTCTTACTCTGTGGTATACCATGGACGCCTTACTCTGTGGTGTACCATGGACGTCTTACTCTGTTATACACCATGGACGTCTTACTCTGTTATATACCATGGACGTCTTACTCTGTGGTACCATGGACGTCTTACTCTGTTGGTATACCATGGACGTCTTACTCTGTTATGTACCATGGACGTCTTACTCAGTTATGTACCATGGACGTCTTACTCTGTTATGTACCAGGGACGTCTTACTTTGTGGTATACCATTGGATGTGTGGGTTTTGTGTGTAGGTTGTCCGTCATTGATGGATTAATTGAGCTTTCGGCGTGCATGTGTGCCCTGTGTGTGTGTGAGTGCGCGCTCGTGCGCGTACACACACACACACACACACACACACACACACACACACACACACACACACACACACACACACACACACACGCGCACAGCGCGCGCGCGCACAGCGAGAGAGACAGAGAGAGAGAGAGAGAGAGAGAGAGAGAGAGAGAGAGAGAGAGAGAGAGAGAGAGGATGACAATTACAATGACAATGATTGTTTATTTTACAACAGATAAAGTATTGACGGAAGTTGAGAGAAAGAGAGGGGGGGGGGGGGGGGGGGGGGAGTCATACACAAACAGGCATACACAGCTTCGTTCAGAGAGAGAGAGAGAGAGAGAGAGAGAGAGAGAGAGAGAGAGCGAGCTGAGCAGACGATACCAGCACGCAAACAATCGGAGCGATGTTACCCCCCCCCCCCCCCCCCCCCCCCCCCCCCTTAGATTCTAGCAGGGTGCATTTTGGCACAAAGACGATAGGAATGTCTCAACCGTTTTCACTATCGTCTATCTTTCTTTAGCTTTTCTCTTTCTTTCTTTCTGTTCTGTTTTGTTGTTGTTCTGCTGTTGTCATTCTTTTTTTTTTTTTTTTTTTTTTAAGATTATAGAATGATTTCCCTCGTATGGCCTACACTTTTGCTTTCTTGTGTGCATGTGTGTGTGTGTGTGTGTGTGTGTGTGTGTGTGTGTGTGTGTGTGTGTGTGTGTGTGTGTGTGTGTGTGTGTAAAGGGGGGGGGGGGGGAGGGTGAGATGGGGAGTACTATGTGTATGTGTGTGTGTGTGTGCGCGCGCATGCGAGCCACCATGTGTGTGTGTGTGTGTGTGTGTGTGTGTGTGTGTGTGTGTGTGTGTGTGTGTGTGTGTGTGCGCGCTTGCTTGCTTGCTTGCTTGCTTGTTTGCTTGCTTGTGTGTGTGTGTGTTTTCCCGACGTACACAGTGGGTTTATTAAACAGTCTAAAACCCGGAAAGTGAGTTTTTTTTTTTTTTCATTATCCACTATTTCCCTGAACCCGCACATATCCCAGTATAGTTTTAAACTGGGGAAATGTTTTTAAAATAATCAAAACTTTCTGAATAGTTGGTTTATAAGATAAAATTCAGCTACAAACAGATTTAATAAACAAAAATCATTTTCTTTCTTTAATGTCAGAAAGAAAAAGTTTTTTTTTTTTTAAAGTTATTGTAGGACATTCTAGTTTCTCTTTAATGATGGGACTTTTTTGTCAAAATGTCATGTCTTAGCCTTGCATTCTGTGATCGATTGACTTTTTTTTTTTGACTTGTTTTCCTCTTTGAGGATTATTTCTAGCTGACGTGCTAAAGTGACATAGTTTGTTGTCAATTGCAAACTGCGTATGAATCAAACCAAACGTAACTGTCAGTGTCAATACAGACTGAGGACATAATAAGGCTATACCGCAACCAGAACGTACTCAAACCTCATAACTGACGATATCAATTGAAACAGGGGGAACGGTACGCATGGAATAAACAACGAAAATACGACAAACGAACGCTCAAACAAACAACAAAAGCAACGACCAGAAAACCAACAAACCGTAACACCACTGTGTGTAAAGAGAGCTATGAGACATCTCTGTGCATTTTCTATAGATTAAGCCAAGCAGCCGTGTTTTAACCAGATGCATTCTTAATTGATGAATAATGTAAATCATGCAAAAATGTGAGCGCTGTTGGACTGTCTCAGTGAAACGGTGTTGCCAGCTTTCAATAGAACTGGTACGTTTTATTCTTAGAATTTTATTTTTTAGACTGGTTTTGTGTTTTGTTGTTGTTTTTTTTTTTTTTTTCATCTTCAATGCTGTCTCAATGGCATCGTTCTCATACCGCTCACTCTGGACCTGTGCTTTAGAGCTACATTCAGGCTTGTTCTGCAACAGTCCTTGCACCGGCCAATTACAAGGAACAGTTAACACGAGGTGGGCGTGGGGCCGAAGACACACGGCCCTGTTCCCGAGTCACTGGGGTGGTGTGTTCAGTGATGCCTGTCCAGGTTCACTTAAGGCTGGACACCATCATTTTGTCCTCTTGCTGCCCACGATAACTGCTTGGTCGTGGAGCCAACACGAACGAACAGCCCCTTTCCGCAGTCATGTCTATGAACAACAGTCCCTGTAAACTTTCCGGTGCGGGCGGCTTTCAACGTGAGCCCATCCCCGGTGTGATCGTGAAGGCAAACTGAAAACTGACCCCCAATATGTCAGCATGATGACAGGCTATGAAG
>JADBJO010006233.1:102500-107500 GCA_016801955.1 Conus betulinus
TAAAAGACCTGCCCTGGATTACCTCGCCCTTCATGACTCCTCTCGAGAAGGTGAGTTCCGAGATGAATTGAGGCGTTTTGACCTTAAACTATCTTCCATTACTTCGGATGTTTTCTTTTTCTTTTTCTTCTACTTCTTGTTCGTCTTCTTTTTCTTCTTCTTCTGGAAAAGTCCTTGGTGATTTATGATTGAGTTCTACTTTGAGGCGTGCAGTTGAAAGTTCCCTGCACACTGGGCGGCATGATCCTCAAAGAGTAATGGTGAAGCTTTCCGACAGCGTTTCCGTTTATGCCTTCCGCCACCCAAGCTCATTTGAGTTCTTGTAGCATCCTTCGGGGTGTTTTGTCCTCTGAGTCCCCAGTTTGTGCGTGTTTGAGAAATGTGAGTAAACAGACCTGTTGATTTACTTTATATGTGGAATACGTGCCATCGAATTTTGAGTTGCGATTTGGTGTCTATTGGGCGAGCGATGCAGTGTGAACATTCTGTTTGCATTCTCTCCTCTTGCTCATGAGATCGCCTTATCCCACACGCACTCAACCAGACAGAGTGCCTGACAAATAGTAATAATTATAATGATGATGATAATAATAGTAATAATAAGGATGAAAAAAAATGATAATGGTAATAATAATAATTATTATCCATTTGCAAAGTGAGACGACTGCAGGCGGAAATCTAAACAAATCTTAAATAAATGTTAACAAACCGAGAAAAAAAAAGAAAATAAAAAAAAAGAAAAAAGAAGAAAAACAAGGACAAACGAATCAAAAGACAAAACACGACGCGTTTCGACCTCTTAGGTCTTCTTCAGGCAAGATACAAAACAACTAGGACAACGTAAAAGGACACTGAAGTGACTGAAGATCAGTGATTGCTCGTTCATTTTCGTTGTCCTCTTTGTTTTGTTTCTTGCCTGAAGAAGACCTAGGACGTCGAAACGCGTTGTGTTTTGTCTTGTGATTCGTTTGTCCACTTTTTTGGGGGGGGCGGTTCGCTAACATTTATTTAAGATTTCATTAAAAAAAAAAAATGATGATAATAATGATAATAATGATGATAATAATAATGATAATGATAAAAGTAATGATGGTAATAATAATGATAATGATGCGATAGTAACAATAATGACGACAATAAGAATAGTAATTATATCAATAACATTGATAATATGAATAGTGGTGTGATGAAAATGATGAAAATGAAGAAGAAGGAGAAGAAGAAGAAGAAGAAGAAGAGAAAGATGATGATGATGATGATGATGATGATGATGATGATGATAATGAGAAGGCAAATGGAGGAACTCTGCCAGAGTCGAACAATCCTCTCAAATTCATCCAAACCTCGCCAGAACCCTCGTACACTTGTGCGATAGTTAGGGTGTTTCGTTTGTTTCTTTATAGAGGCTGAATAACCACCCCCTTCGTTCCTCCTCTCCTTCCCTCGCCCCCATCCCCACACCCCTCTTCCGCACTCCTGTCCTACGAAGGTTACCAGTATGGACCCAATGCATATGTCCGAATCCGCTTCAAATTTTACTGTCGGTTTCGTATATATCGATCTATTAATATACTGCTGAGTTTTGTTGTTCAGTCTTGTTCATTGAAATTGTGTGCCTTAAGCAGCTGACACACGAGCCTCCCCGCCCGTACGCTTCGGAAGTACCGGTCGAACCCGATCCCAAACGTAGCGTCTGTCATAGCAAACGTACATCTCAAACGGACTTCGGCATCTAGTTGAACCCGACCGTTCGAGATATACCGTGATCTATTCGAAACGGACAGTTAGTATCCTCCAACCAGTCAACGCTCAGCATTGAGCCAACATCCATGGCATAAGGAAAAATGGCGTCGTCCAGCAAGGCGGCCAGACTGTCCGATTCGGAGACCAAACGTTTGATTGAATCGTACCAAGGCCATGATGTGGTTTGAAATGTCAACTCAAAAAAATCATAAGAATCTAAATATTCGAGAAAAAGCTTCGTATTCAATTGTACAGTCCTTTGAAGCGGCATGTGGGATCAAACTCGAAGGTTTTAAAACTATCGTGAAGCACTCCGTCCGTTCGACACTGACTGGTCGGACTGCACAGGTTCAAACGTTTCGTCTCAACTGTGCGGACGAAAAGGCTCGTGTGTCAGCAGCTTTAGTCCTCGGGAAATGAAGCACAGTATGTTCTGTAATTCCCTGTCTGCCGATGTGGTACTTGTGTGATGTCCGATTGATCCCCCTCCCCCGAATCCCTCCCTTCCCCCTCAAAACAACATTCTCCTTCCTCTCGGCCTCAGCAGCAACAGCAGTAGAAGCAACAACAGTAGCAGCAGATGTAGTGACAGTACTGCAGTAGTAGCAACAACCGAACTAGCAACAATGATTGCTGCAGTAGTAATAGTGGTACTGACGGTAGAAGCAGCAGTAGAAGCAGCAGCAGCAACAGTAGCACTAGTACTAGCATCAGCAACAACCATTGTAGTGCTGGTAGCAGCAACAACCATTGTAGTGCTGGTAGCAGCAACAACCATTGTAGTGCTGGTAGCAGCAACATCTGTAAGTAACAACAGCAGCATATGGAAACAGTAACAGCAGCATCTGTCAACAACAGCAGCATCTGTAAACAACAGCAGCATCTGTCAACAACAGCAGCAGCAGCAGTGATAGCAGTAGAAGTAGCAGTAGTAGTGGTACTAGTAATGGTAACAGTAGTAGTAGTGGTGGTGGTGGTGTGTGATAGTAACAGTGATAGTAGTAGTAGTGGTGGTGGTGGTGGTAGTAATAGTAGTAGTACCAGTAGTTGTAGTAGCAGCAGCAGCGGCAGTAGTTGCAGCAGTAGTGTGGCAGCAGCAACATTAGAGCTGGTAATATACTTAGTAACAGTAATAGTAGTAGTAGTAGCAGCAGCGGCAGCTGTGAAAGTAGTGGCAGCAGCAATAGCAATAGCAGCATCCTCAGTAGCAACAGCAACACAGAAGAAGTAGCAGCAGCAGAAGCAACATAAGTAGTAGTAGCAGTGGCAGAATTAGTAGTAGCAGCAGCAGCAGTTGGAACGGCAGTAGCATCATCAGCAGTTGTAGCAGCCAGGCAACATTAGAAGTAGCCTTAGTAGTAGCAGTAACAGTTGCAATAGTGGCTGCAGCGGCAGTAGACGTGATAGTAGTAGCAGAAGTAACACTGGTAATTGTAGCAGCAGCGGCGGCAGAAGTAACAGGAGTAGCAGAAGTAACTCTGGTAATTGTAGCAGCAGCCGCAGCAGAGGTAACAGGAGTAGCAGAAGTAACTCTGGTAATTGTAGCAGCAGCGACAGCGGAAGTAATAGGAATAGTTAACAACAGTAACAGTGCTGATAACAACACGAGTGGCGGCTGGAATAGTTACAGAGGTAGCATCAGAAGTACTGAAATACTGCTACTCTGAGTAGCAGTACTAAAAATAAAATGCTGTAGCAGTAGCAGCCGCGTACGAAGTAGTAGGAGACATGCTGTCAGCAACAGCAGAAGTAGTAATAGGAGTAGTAGCTGTAGCAGTATTTATAGTAGCAGCAGCAGTGGAGCTGCAGCAACACCAGCACCAGCAGTGTCATCAAAGGCAGCATGAGCAGCAGCAGCAGACCCAAATAGTAGCTGTTGTAGAAACAGTAGAAGCAGCAGCAAAGGTAATAGTAGAAATAGCAGCAGTAGTAATAGTCCGGCAGCAGCAGCAGCAGCAGCAGCAGCAGCAGCAGCAGCAATATCACTACTAGTAGTAAACTAGTAGTAGTAGTAGTAACGACACCAACATACAAAAGCGGCAAAAATCTCTAAGAATAAACTAGGAATTACAAGAGCAACAGAACTCACTCCTAACACTGTCTCATGTTAATACACACGCACCGTTTCCCCACCCACCACTCTTCCGAGCAGGCAATACAAATATATCTGCCTTTAAAGGGATTGCGATGGTTCCCTTATGCAGCCAGTGAGGAGTTTTCATATTTTCTTAATTTCATGTCCCCAGTTTTTACATCTTCAACCTCCTTGCCCACCCCCCCCCCCCCCCCCCCCCCTCCTTAACTTCTAAGTTTTGCCAAGTCATTACTACGAAGACAATTTAGCTGTTGGCCTGCGCTTGTTTTCCCCCACTATTAGATAATTGTTCGTCTTTGTATTGTCTGACTTTATTCAAGTTTAAAAGGCTGTGCCAGTCTTGAATAAAAGTTACTCTGTGTTAGGTTTCCTTATGGGAGCAAAGACTACCCCACTTGTTTACTTTTAACAGTAAGCCAATGATAACTATGAAAGAATGAAACGGAGAGTCAGCTTGGGGTTTGTTTTTTTTTTCGCCTTTTTCTAAGCGGTAACTCATGTTCGCATTGTACTGGGCAAACTGGCACCGCAAACAACATTAGCTTCAATTTGTGCCCCTTGAATTTGTTCCACCATATGGAAGTAAATGCTGCTTCCCTTCAGACACTGCCAGCGGAGCTGCTTTTCTTCTTCTTCAGCTTCTTCTTGTTTTCTTTTTCCCCCCAAAGTTTGCGTCACAAAGTGTGGGTCCCTCGAGTACAACAAAGATTTTGCCACGAAGTCAACTGAAAATCTGGCCATTAATCTGATTCCTTGTGTCAAATCCTGCCCCTTAACAAACCACTTTGAAGTATAAACGAATGTTGAGTGGACATCTTTTGAGGGAGGTAACTCTTCATTATGTATTGATCGTAACTTGGAATTTACATCATGTTTTCAAATTCATCTTCTCTATTGTTTAAAAAAGAAAAGAAAATGGTATTCTGATAAAGCTGTTTTGAATCAAAAACAACTAGAAAAAAACTTTTAATTATGTATCGTACACTTAATTAATCAAAAAAATGTAAAAATTGTACGTACTTAAAGCAAAAACAATTGTCCTCCGAAGAGAAGAAACCACTATAAAAAAAATCACAATACCATTCTTCATATATTGTATTCGGCCGTTTTTAAGAGAAGAGGAAAAAAAATAAGTAAATAAAAAAAACTAAGAGACAGGCTG
>JADBJO010006233.1:112500-122500 GCA_016801955.1 Conus betulinus
AAGGAAGTGTTCAGTTCAATCAAACCCGACTGAATCCATGGTAGGTCTCTCGATATATCCCTGAAACCATCACACATAGGGGGGGAGTTTCTAAAGTCCGAGCACTTAAGGATTTCGTGCCACGGTTTCGTAATATAAAGACATTGCAAAATAGAAACCGAGCTTTTAAAACTACACACCCTTCCATAAAATTGATTAAAACTACACACCCTTCCATAAAATTGATTAAAACTACACACCTTTCCAAAACATAGGTTAAAACTACACACATTTCCATAACATAGGTTTAAAAACTACACACGCTTCCATAGAATTGCTACCAAAGTGCCACGAAATGGAAGTTACAGTCCCGCAACAACAACAACAACAAAAAAAAAAAAAAAAAAGAAAAAGAAAATCGTACTTTCTTTTGGACTTTGGGACCTGGACCTCCACCACCGAACGGGAAACTTGGCTAAAATTACACACCCTTCCATACAATTGGTTAAAATTACACACCCTTCCATACAATTGGTTAAAACTACACACCCTTCCATACAATTGGTTAAAACTACACACCTTTCCATACAATTGATTAAAACTACACTCCCTTCCATAACATTGGTTAAAACTACACACCCTTCCATAATATTGGGTTAAAACTACACACCCTTCCATAACATAGGTTAAAACTACACATCCTTCCATAACATTGGTTAAAACTACACACCCTTCTATAAAAACTGGTTAAAACTACACACCCTTCCGTAACATTGGTTTTAAAACTATATACGCTTCCATAGAATTGCTACCAAAGTGCCACGAAATGGGAGTTACAGTCCCGCAAAAAAAAAAAAAAAAAAAAAAAAGAAAATCGTACTTTCTTTTGGACTTTGGGACCTGGACTTCCACCACCGAACGGGATGGCGCCAAAGTCCGAAGTGTGTATTTCAGTACACTGGTTTGAAAGGCTTTGAATAAGTGAAACTACCTCTTAAAATCCAAAACAACTGATGCCAAACCTCCGTTTCGGGCCTATGATAGATAACTAAACAAAAACAATGCCCATTTACTGAGTTCCGAGTTTAACAGAAGATAAAAAAGTGACAATAAAATGACAAGTTTGTTGTCTCCAAACCGAGCTTAGCAATTATGCTTAAAACACACACACACACGCACACGCACACGCACGCACGCACGCACGCACGCACACACACACACACACACACACACACACACACACACACCCTATGTCCCCTGACTTCAAACAGAGAACTGGACGGCTGATCAGATCTCAGCTCAGTTCTGGAAAGAAATAACTGTTTTGTGACAGGAAAAACTGAAACGCTCCCTGGCTTGTATACTTTTTGTATCAACAGTGTGTGAATATGCGCGCGCGCGCGCGTGTGTGTGTGTGTGTGGGGTGGGGGGTGGGGGGTGGTGGTGGTGGTGGTGCATGCTATGTGCGTGCGCGTGCGCGCGGATCTGTGTGTGTGTGTGTGTGTGTGTGTGTGTGTGTGTGTGTGCGCGCGCGCGCGCGCGCGCGCGCGAGCGGAGAGAGAGAGAGAGAGAGAGAGAGAGAGAGAGAGAGAGAGAGAGTGTGTGTGTGTGTGTGTGTGTGTGTGTGTGTGTGTGTGTGTGTGTGTGTGTGTGCGTTCGTGCTTGCGTGTGTGCGCTTGGGGCCCCATTGGATAGTAGAGGGGATCATCCTTTTCTTGAATACGTTAGCAGTGAGGAACAAACTGTCCAGCAGCATTACAGCAGCAAACAGGTGGTGGTTGTGCCTCCTTCCCCACTGGACACGGCTCCTGTTTTGGTGCTTCCTTTTTGGCTCAGAATCTTTTGACGCTTTTTTTTTTTTTTTTTTTTTTAAGCACAGCGCTAACCCCTGTCTCATCCATGTTAAATACTGCTGTTCCAGAGAACTGGTGACGGTTAATAAGGCCTTTCAGAGGCTGAAAAAAACTTACCCGACGCTCTGCTTGTTAATGCCATTTGCTCTGGCAAATGAAGTTGCTTCAGGTTGCCATAAAGAATTTTCTGGATGCCTCTTCAAGAACAGTTGCAGCCATTTTTTTTTCCAGCTGATCGTTTTTCATTATTAAACCCATAGGCAGTGTCATTTCGGGCTGCAATCTCTTCGGCAAGGGCCAGAACAACCTTTGGACTAAAACTTAAGAACACCGTTTCATTGTCGAAACTTTGTAAGTTCATCCTCAAGTCTTGTGGGAAGGTTTGTGGGCTTCCAAAATGCTTTCTGGTGCCGGTTGCATATTTATTCCTGCCGTCCGGGCGGTCTTTTAATGTCACGGTGGGAATCCTGTACATTTTGCTGGCCCATGTGTTGTCATTCGTCACAGTATTCATTGCTTGCGACAGTAAGGGAGTCACCGGGCCCTGTGGAAAACTCATTTAGAATGAGAAATAACTTGAGTGCAAATTAAATATAATGATTTGATTCATGCATGTCCTAAACCAAAAATTGCGATCATTGATCTAGCGATAGGAGAGAGCCCCAAACTCCGCACAGTGACTTGTATATCTGCAGAGTGTTCGGAATTATGGCTATCAGCGTGTTGGGAATTTGCACTCTTTATACCAGTCTCACAGATATTTTCTTTTGTTAGAACGAAATGCCACTTGAATACTTGAAAACAGCACTACCATACTGGTGAAAATCATGAACTCATCTTAGTCTGATTCGTTTTAACATGCCCTACACCGCATTTTAGTCAGAAATAAGACAGAGTGGTACAAAATTGAAAAACATCTCGCCGCTTTTGTGTCCTAAGGGGTGCCGCCATCACACTCGGTGGAAATAACCAAGGTTGTTACTCTTTCTTTTTGCTAGGTTCTGGTCATTCCAGTTTGCTGTCTTCAGTCAAAACTAGCGAGTTCGGAATTAGTCGACAGTTCGGTATTTAGAGACTTTCCAACATTAAGACTGTTTGGCGGGTACTTCCTCCCTTCTTACTTTTTCTTTTCTTTCTTTTCTTCCTAGTACCCTTTTCTTTCGGCCTTTTTGTTTTTTTGTTACCTTCCTTGTTTTTCTATCATCAATTTTGTTCGTATCAGTGGTGTTCGGATGACAGTTTCTTGTTCCCTGCTTATTTGCTTCTACAATAAATTTTGAAAGCGATATTATCATTTCTTCGGTTTCGGATACGAGAATAGCTACTAAATTATGTCTTCTCAAAACAGGTAAAGAAAACAAATTATGTTTATTCCGTGTTGAATCATATGCAGGGGCAATGAAAAATAAAATGCGTTCGTCTTCAACTTCCTCACAAACATTAAGCACAAATTATCCCTTCCCTCGTCGTCAATAGATCTTCTGTTAGCGTTTCATGCAAGAGTTCTCATTTTCAGTCTGGAAAAAAGACCTCGATGCCACCTATTTCTAATGACTGAGATATATTGTTCAGCCTGAAAAATGCTTTTTAAATGAGCAATACCTACTATATTTTTTGTATTTTCTTCTACATTGGAATGCCAGTTTTGCTTATATGAATTGTTTAAACGATCTATAAATTCCGAGATAAAGCAACGTCACCTCCAGCTCCCTGACTGATCCAAACAATAGCAAAACTGTTCCCAGTAAGAATTTTTCTGATATTGTCTACCCAATTTTGCCATCCCTCTTCAAGTTCCGAGATAAAGGCAACGTCACTTCCATCTCCCTGACTGATCCAGATAATACCGAAACCGTTCCCAGTCAGATTTTTCTGATGTTGTCTACCCAATTTTTGCCTTCCTTCTTCATGTTGCTGCAACAGCATTTCATACGCTTGCGTAAATAATTTTTCCATTGGAAACTTATAATTCTTAACCAAAATTTGACACTCTTAATAGTTGTTTGGATCTTTGGTGCATATCTGCCCGTCTTACCATATGCAAGTATTTTGGAGGAGTTGATGGGTATATCTAACAAGCATTTTATAGCGAAAGGTGCACAGTTTCAATCTGCTTACTGCCTGCAGCACCCTAGATTTCCGCTGCATGTATCAGCAGAGGCTCGATTTGCGATGCCCTTTTGCGAAAAACCATTAAATTCGTTTTTTTTTTTTTTTTTTTTTTTTCCAAATTACGCTGAAAGCAAGTCTATCAGCATCCTGTTTTAGAATATTCAACTGATTTTGTAAGCCAAAAACAGTATCTGAGAGAAGAATAACGTCATTAGCAAATAGCATTAAAAACACTTCAAGAGCTCCTGGGAGCATCTGTATTCCATTCTTTCCCCTTTTTGATAATTCGATGGCCAATTCGTTTTATAAAAGACGAAAACAACTGTGGGCTAAGTAAACAACCTTACTTAACGCCTCTTGGGCAATTGAAGAAATCTGTGTAAACATGTTTGTCCCGCACAGATGCCAGAACAGTATCATTCTCAGCACATTTCACAGTATATTTCTATTCGCCGAATTGAAGGCCTTCTTGAAGTAATCAAATGCAACATAAAGCTAAGAATTTTTATTCAAATACTTTTGGACTAAATCATTTAAGGTGAATATGTGTCTATGATACTGGAGTCCTCGCTGAGTCCTGCCTGCTCTGCAATCATTTTTCCCTCTTTATCTGCCCACTTAGTCCTTTTATTTAAGATATGCGTATAAATCTTTTCTGTTAAATTTGTCAGTGCTAGTCCTCTGTAGTTATCCGGATTTTTTTTATTTCTCCCTTTTTGTATATTGGTACTATAATAGATTTTAACTAAGCTACTGGAAATGTACGTTTCTCACAGAGGACGTGAAAGAGATCCACCAAAAAGTCGATAACAGCAGCATTTGCCACTTTCAACATTTCACTTATAATTTTATCAATACCAGCACTCTCTCCAGTTTTTAAATGTTTGGTACCATTCATAACTTCACTTTTGGAAACTGGGTCATTGAAGAGAGGTTCTTCTACATTATCGTCTTCTTCTTCTGTCATAATATCTTCGTATTGATCTGCATCTTCCACATCATTGAAGACTCTATGGAAAGATCATATCACTGTTGAGAATTAATTTCATTATGAATTACACTTTTACTATTTACAGATCTGATTGTTGACGAAAATAACTTTGAGAGTCATTAATCGACTCTCTTAGTTTATCTCATCTTATCATACTTTCTCTTTTTTTTTTCTCCTTTCTCAATTTGTATATCTTTCTTTCATTGACATACATCTCCATACGTTTTACTAAATTTGTTTTTGACCTTCGTCAGCTCCTCAGAAGACCTTTAACAGTTCTTTTCTTTTGAGTACATTCTTTATCAAACTATTTATTTGTCTTTTCATTTTCCCACTTACCCGAATCATACTACGCTGCCGCTGCATATAATGCGTTAACAGAAAAACAAGGAAATCAATACACTCGTTAATGGCATCCTTCAAATTCCCTTTCGCTCTCTTCAAGCATTCTTTAAAGTCAAATGAGTCAGTTTAATCTTGGTGTATCTTCATGTTTTCACCACGCCACACATTTCGCTCTTCCTCTTTTTCTGGCAACACGTTCTTTTTCTTTTCATTCTTCCGTGTCAATTCAACCGGAAAATGCTATGAATGTGAACTGTCTTCCACACACATGTCACAATTCTTGAACAGTTCTGATGAAACAATGAAATAATGGATCACACTACATCCACGTGATGACACATAAGTAAATTCGCCATTAATATCTCCTCTGCAGCTTCCATTCACCATTTGCAGATTATGTATATAACAACATTCAATAAGAGAAGCTCCAAACTTATTGATAACCGTGTCTTTTGAACAGCGCGTAACAGGCTCATCTTCATCATCACGTTCCAAATCAAAAGTATGAAATACCATTTCTTGGCCTTCAGATTGTTTATTTCCTGTTCTAGCATTCAAATCACCAGTCACCATGACATGCCCTTCAGCTTTTCAATACGTTTGTCTTAGATTTTCCTCCAGAATGACAATGCCATCTTTTATTTCATGATTATGATAGACTGGGCTTCCATCAGGTGCAATGTAACATGCCAGAAGTAAAATGTCTGTCTACATTCAACAACATCTTATCACCCGTATAGCAACAACATTGTCATCTTTTATTTTTAGAGCTTCTTCCATGAGCTGACTGTAACAATTCTTTACAAGCAATGAGAACTCTGCCTGAGTTTCTACCTTGGTTCGATAGCTTTCTTGCTGGGGCGCTCAAGTTTACATAATCCGTGAAGACACCGCTGAAATCAAAATTACAATCAACGAAAGTTTCAGTCAGACACACGAAATCAAAGGTACGCACATAATTAACAAAATCAATGTCATTTCAATTTGCTATAGCAGTGTTCAGCATCATAGTTCAGGAACGACAACTGAGGCGATGGATGGTCGGACCTGTCCTATCGGGAGTCACTAGCAGAACGCAGTGACCTGTCACTGCCCTGAGCACTCAGGTGGCCGTGTATCGGTGTTCGCTGTCGCCTTCTGCTCGGACCACCACGGTGCCCACGTGCATCCCGAGGACAGGAAAAAAAGGGCAAGGAAGAGAATAAGGATGGAGATCATGGGAAAGACAGATCGAATCGAAGAAATATATTGACGGCTACAATGATAATCATGATCATAATTATAAAATAATGACATTGATGGTGATGTCAATCTGTTTATTAGGATACAGATCTAATCATGAGATAATGATGGTCGTTAAGCGCGTGATTTGAGAACCCGGACAGCGTTGACGTTAGAAACGGTGATCAAAGTAAAGATATAGCGCGGCTAGCACAGGGTCAATTAATTCATTTGCATGGATTTACAACGACTTTTACATTGGCGACGAGGATAAACGAAGATACTAGGAAATAACAGTGACCTGTTAGACCACGCTTTCTCGCAATTGCATCGCTTTCTCACACATTGAGAGAAAGCGTGTGGGGCGCCCCACACGCTTTCTCGCAATGTGTGAGAAAGCGTGTGATTGCGAGAAAGCGTGCGCTGACAATTTCGGATGATTCCTCGCAATTGTGAAAAGCGTGTGTTATATTTTTGGTTTTCTCGTAATGTGTGAGAAAGCGCGGGAACCCCCATCTGAAAAAACGGCAAAAAAAAGTATTTGCCTTCGGGATTGTTTTAAACTCCTTTCAAATCATAAATCTAAGAGAGTATTGACAGAAAAGAGAGCTAGAGAGGCACGACGACGACAATCAAAATTATACATGGAGGACATAATTATATTGCTATGGTCACAAGTAATATGCAATGAATACGTCAGTATACGTTTTAATGTAAGTCTCATCATCACCAAAGGCGTGTCGTCGCTAATGCTGTCATCATTATCATAATTGATGTATTACTGTCGTCGTCGTGCCTCTCTAACTCTCTTTTCTGTCATTACTCTCTTAGATTTATGATTTGAAAGGAGAATAAAACATCCCGAAGGCAAATTAAATGTTTAAAAAAAATGGGGGTGTGGGGGTGGGGGGTGGGGTGGGGGGGGGGCTTCCCACGCTTTCTCACACATTGCGAGAAAGCGTGTAGGCGCCCCACACGCTTTTTTCTCGCAATGTGTGAGAAAGCGTGTGATTACGAGAGAAAGCGTGTTCTGACATCCCTTTCTAACTTCCACCAATTTTCCGTGCACTCACACAAGTCGAGCGTCGGCACTCGCTGGAGAAGATGGGTGAAACGTTTTGAAAATCTGCTACCTGCAATGAATGTCAAACACAAGCCAATGCAAAAAGCTCAACTGTTATATTTTTGGTGTCTATGAACTTTACAATATTTATGAATCTTTTTTTTTTTCTTCTGAAGAACGGCAAGGAACGGTAGTCGACTACAGAACTGTACTGCAGTCCTTAAATGCTTCAGTCCCTAGAAAAACACATTGACTTAGAAACGTTCAAGTTCCAACAGTGTAGATAGCAGAAAACGAAACTATGACAGTTAATTACCACCACACTCGTCTACGTTTGTTAGCTGTCAATTGTGCCTTTGTGGATGTTGATCGTTGTCACACACCGCATTTACAACACTCAATCACACATATTCGCGCATCTACTCCATTCATCCACAAGGAGAGATTGGAAAAAACAAGAAATCACTATTTTCACCCCCTTTACCAAATTTGTTAACACAACAAGAAAAATTTCATAATTTCACAAATCACAAAATTCACAAAGTACCTGCATAACGCCAGCTTTGAGCAGTAAAAAGTACCTGGTGACTTTAGTGTGGGAATTTCGTTGAGTTTGGACAATGCATTTAGGTCTCTGAGGTTTTTGTCGCATCTGAAAGTAATCATCAGTTTGGTCTCAAACTGAATACATATACACATGCGCGCAGGCACGCGCGCACACACACCACACACAACACACACACACACACACTCTCTCTCTCTCTCCTCTCTCTCATTTCTCTCTCACGTTCCACACACACACACACACACACACCACACCCACCACACACCACACACGTGCGCGCATGCGTGCGCGCGCACACTTTCCATCTCCACTGCTCGTGCGCACACACACCCACACACACACACACTTTCACACACAAACTGGCTACCTCTCTCTCTCTGAACTCTCTCTCTCTCTCTCTCTCCACTCTCTCTCTCTCCTCTCTTCCCCCTTCGCCTCTCCCCATCTCACGCACGTTTGTGTTATGATATTAGACTTGTCAAAAGCACGACAACACAGTCAGATGATGTCAGAGCTTGAATCGCAAGATCCAAGGGACTAAATCACTAGGATACACAAGGCGTGTGGACTGATCGTCAGAACGGTGAGCTCCCCGGAAATCCAGAAAACTATGAAGCATGCCCCATTTGAGCTCTGTCCCCCCCCCCCCCCCCCCCCCCCCCCCCAAAAAAAAAAAAAAAAAGCACTGGTCACCACCCCCTACCCCACCCCACCCCGTCGGCATCCACATCTTTCCATCTCCACCACATACATAACCACCTTTAAATCTTTCTGAGATAAACTGGCTTAAACGATTGTTGAACCACCGTGCGCATCCAACACGCGTAGCCCACAGTACAGTTTCAGTTTCAGTTTTCATCAAGGAGGCGTCATTGCGTGCGGACTAGTCCATATACGCTACACCACATCACGCAGCTAAGTTTTGAGATCACGCTACGCGTGATGGATAAATGGATTACAACAAGGATCAGACAATTTTCCTCTACGTCTATGGACAATTGAAGAGGAGGGTCTCGTGGCTACGACTGTGCGGATGTCTGACCTACGTATTAGCCCAACGCGCTGGTCAGACCTTGAATATCTGCCTACCATTTGTGTGTGTGTGTGTGTGTGTGTGTGTGTGTGTGTGTGTGTGTGTGTGTGTGTGTGTGTGTGTGTGTGTGTGTGTGTGTGTGTGTGTGTGTGTGTGTGTGTGTGTGTGTGTGTGTGTATGCATGTGCAGAAGTGTGAGTGCATCTGTGTGTGTGTGTGTGTGTGTGTGTGTGTGTGTGTGTGTGCGTGTGCGTGTGTGTGTGTAATTTGTGGGTTTGTGTGAGCACAAGTATCTGCATAATAGCTATATGTGTACATATCTGTGCAGCTTGCGTGTGCCTTTGTATGTCGGCGTGTGCGCCACAGTACACACACTCGCACTGGCACGCACGCAAATAGATTCCATGGTAAATGGTATAGGCCGATTAAATGCTCACAAAACAAATACTTACAAGATAAATGCTAACATGAAAAATGATATGCTCACAGCACATTGTATCGAGCACAGTGGCTTGATGTGTCATGTGAGTGCATCCCTGTTGATAGTATAACGCGAGCTCCTTGTCTGTATATTAAAGCAACTGCGCGCTGTATTTGTCTTGAGTAACAACACACACCACATCTTCCTCCCCCACACTCACACACACACACACACGCACACACACACACACACACACACACACACTACTGTAGTGCCAAGAAAAGAGAATCGGCGCAATTTCCTGACAAATATCCGGAAGTGTAAATGCGTGCCTGACGACCTGTCAAACAATCATGGCGTCGAAAGAGGGACTACGGCGATAGATCGATGTCGCAATCTTCTACAGTTTTTTTTTCTG
>JADBJO010006233.1:127500-139411 GCA_016801955.1 Conus betulinus
TTTCATCACTGAATTATCATCGAATTTACAGCAATAATGTTTCTCATTTCAGTCACAGTGCTAAAGTTTTTGTGCAAAGTTTAAGTAAGATGTGAAATAGTTCGACTGGAAACGAGAAACTAGTTACAGAAAAGCAGATTCTGAGCCATGGTGAAGAACAGTTCATTTCTGAATCAGAGTAAGTAGTTTGTCTTTCACAGATCTGTGTGACATGACAGTTGCCAGTCCGTGCTAGACTCTCCCCCCCCCTCTCTCACTCTCTCTCTCTGTCTGTCTTAGTTTGTCTCACAAAATACACAGAGGATCTTCAGTTAACGTCATTTGTCAGTGCCTGCCTTCACCCCTCAGCCCCATCTCCTCTCATTGCTGCCCCTTAGCCATCCGGCTGACTTTTGATGCAAGCTGACATTGTGACAGGAGCGCAACGATGATGACAACGGAGCAGAGAATGGTGACGTAACAGTAGCACAGATCATAGCGCTCTTCTCCTTTACTGCCTCTGCAAGTTCAAGCGTTGTCGGCTGCGGTGCAATGTAGCCATGCTTTATGCAAATCCCCTGGACAGGCCGGAGGCCTATGCCTGTACATGTCTCATAGGTGTGGACATTGTAGTTCGTTCATCAGCATGAATGCTAGCAAACATCAACATCTGAGAGATGGTCATCCCCGATCTGTTACATTACCTCACACTTAAGGGGAAGGGAAGTACTGTCTCCTTCTAAAGGACACCCCCTTCCCCTAAGATGAATGACCACTCCCCTTTCTTTTCTATGAGATTATTGGCTGTCCTGTTCCTCGTACAGCCTGTCAGTCAGACAGGTAACAGAGGCAGCATGGATATTTTCACAAACAAAAAGGGGAGATAAGCCTTTCCACTCCAGTGCTTCACCAAAGGCTGTAAGTCTGATCACAGTCAGTGAACCAGCAACTAACACGGGTTTCTGCCCAGGGAGAGGAACGTTTGTGTTTTTACTGTGAGATCCTGTGTCCAGTTTCAGGATCAATCCAGAAGAAATATGAGATGAAACTAAATTTTTAAGTTCTAGTTGCAAAGTGAAACGACTGCAGGCGGAAATCTAAACAAATCTTAAATAAATGTCAGCGAACCGCCCAGAGAAACATGGACAAACAAGTCACAAGACAACACACAACGCGTTTCAACCTCTTAGGTCTTCCTCAGGTGAAAACAAAGACAGACAAAATAACGAAAATGCACTTAGCTTTGATCGCTTCAGATTGCTTCTGAGTTCAGCGCAAGGAAAAGAACGCCCTCCTTGCGCTGAACTCAGAAGCAATCTGAAGCGATCAAAGCTAAGTGCATTTTCGTTATTTTGTCCGTCGTTGTTTCACCTGAGGAAGACCTAAGAGGTCAAAACGCGTTGTGTGTTGTCTTGTGACTCGTTTGTCCACGTTTCTCTGGGCGGTTCGCTGACATTTATTTAAATTTTTAAGTCTGGAGATTTTGCATTGCTTGCATTTATGCCATGTGATTTGACAGTATAACTTTATGCCAATATTTGACAAAATCTGGTAAGATGATTAACAAGTACCATATTTTAACAGAATAACTTAAGTACTTGGTACTGTCTGTTAACATGATCACTGAATGCTATTTTGTGCCAGAATGACTGTATGCCTATACTGGTGATTTATGAATACTGTTTATTGTCTTAGTGCTTTGTAGTAGGTGACTCTAATCAACAGGTGTGCCTGGATTAAGTGTGTACCAGTATTACTCCGTCACGAGAAACGGGTCCACCTGAAGCCAAAAAGGGGGTAGGGGAGATAACCTGGCAACAAAGGACATCAGCATAGGCCCATGGTGATGTGGCATAGCTCAAAAGAATCACAAGAGACTGTTCTTTGAAACTGTGGTGTACTTTGTTTCTAATAGGTTGCACAGTTTTTGAGAGAGATGGTTTATTGCAAACACTTTGGCAAATTTCCAGTTCGCAACGTGTTACATATGGTGGGTACACACGTAGCTTCACTGCGGTCACCTTATTGCATATATTATCGTTCTAATTATTGCGTATCATGCAAAAGGCATTACTGTCAACAAAAACATAAGGGAAATTCTCATAGCTTAGATAACAAAAAACACAGGTGATCACCAAACTTGGAAAGTTTTGGACCGACAAAAAGCAGCTGCGGCACCTGAAATAGGTAGGCCTATCCTTCAAAATTAAGCTAGATAATGATGATAATGAATACTATATAGCGCCTATTCTCGGCTAGACGCCAAGCTCTAAGCACTTTACAATCAACACTCGTTTACACAACGGGCTGCCTACCTGGGTAGTGCCAACTGAAGAGCTGCAAGCTGGCGCTTCATTCAGTTGTTTCCCGTGTCATCCAGTCAGTATCGTTCAATATCGATTACTCATTTTCCTTACTTCCTTCATTCTTTCCATTTCTCACTCAGGGTGCATGCTCTGTGTAACATGTCATCCATACCAACGGCCAAATTGGTGTACTCTTCCGAATGTTGGTGATGGGATTTTACATGTGTGCAAGATGTTATGCGTGCATTCACACACGGGAACCTCGGTTTATAGTCTCATTCGAAGGACTGTATGGGAAATGGAGTCAGAACCAATGTTAACTCCAAGGGAAAAATCCCCCTGTACCAAAACGCCCGGAGGGTCGAACCCGCTACCCCAGGATCACCAAGATTACAAGTCAGGCGCTCTACCAACTGAGCTATTCCGGCTCCCAGTGTGTCCTCAGATTTTTTTTTATGTTAACATGATTTTTCATGATCTACACACTCTAAAGCACAAAAAAATACATATGACAAATTGATAGAGAGGGGGTGAAAGGTGGACTGTTTCGTGTGACGGACTATATCTAATTACTTCACCAGAGAAGTGTAGTACATTGAAGAGTTGTTTCCCTTAACTGTTCAGCAGTTTCTTACTGCCTGTATTAAAATCCACTCAAAACCTGAGTGAAGAACTAAAGTGGAGACTGAAAATTAAGGCAGATACAGGTATGTTGATATTATCTTGGCCGGCTGAAATCTCACGCATGAACTGAAAGTCAGACAGTAAGTATGAGGACGGGCCAAGAAGGACTCATCTCTACACACCAGGTTCTGTGATTTCCCTGGAAACCTGGGTCCCTGCAACTAGCCCAGCACAGGACCAGAACTCCACGCCACCACATGGGCCAAACAGACCCCAAAAAGATCAGATCAGTCTGTCTGGACCAGTCACCAGCAACCTGAGAGAGAGAGCTGTGCGCCTCTCCAGCTAAAAATCAAAGTGCCAGAGAACGCCCTGGGCACAACTCATCAAAACATTCCCTCCCTTTATGATGACATAAACTGAGCTTAAGGCACCCTGAATAAGGACAGTCTGGTTCAACTGAATCTTTATGAGTCTGTATATATTTTACTGTGGTAGACACAGTCTGTGTATTTGACTCTTGTATACACAAGTAGAGTGGATCTGTCAAACTGCCCACAACTTGTGTCAGTTATTTGTTGTTCAGACATCATTTCATGTTTGAGATTATTTCTGATTCTGTCACTCCAAACACATGCACTTTTGGATGCATAAACCTAAGGTGAATTATCCTGAGCCACTCTGGAGTATTTCTAACAGTCCCAAGAGATACGAATTTTTGTCTTCCAATGATTAATACTGGAAAGTTGCTCCTTCCACCACTAGTAAGAGAGAGGGTGGTGGTGAAATCTCAACTCTATAATTCTAACAGAGGAAACACTCTGAGTCTGTCTGTCTGTCTGTCTCTTTCTCACTGTCTGTCTGTCATCCTCTCTCTCTCTCTCTCTCTCTCTCTCTCTCTCTCTCTCTCTCTCTCTCTCTCTCTCTCTCTCAGTCTATCTCTTCTCTCTCAGTCTATCTCTCTGCCTTAGTGAACGTGTCTATCTCTCAGTCTCTGTCACTGTCTGTCTTTATGTCTGTTCTCTCTGTCTGTCTGTCTGTCTGTCTGTCTGTCAGCCTTAGTGTATATGTTTATCTCTGTCTTTGTCACAGTCTGTCATTATGTCTGTTCATCTCTCTGATCTCTCTCTCTCTCTCTCTCTCTCTCTCTCTCTCTCTCTCTCTCAGTGTCTCTCCCTCTCTCTGTCTCTGTCTTTCTCCCTCTCTCTGTCTCTCTCTGTAAATCACTGCATCAACCTGAGAAATACTTATATGATACCACAATTACAAAATTCAGAAGGGCATTAGCAAAAGTCAAATCAGGTGTAAATGAGCTTCGAATAAATAAAAAGTATATACCAATACTACAGCAATAACCACCTGCCCTTTTTGCAGTGAAGAAGAAACCAAAATACATTTTCTTCTGAAATGTCCAAGTTACAAAAAATTAGAAGAAAAATGTATTCATAAACACTATAAAGATAGATTTCCTGTCCAGTTGAAAACACTGTTGCAAAACAAAAATGCTGTCATAATAAGAGAGATGTTGCTATGTTTGTACATTATGCTTTATGTTTTAGATAGGAACAGTTGTAATGATATAAACCTAAGTTTGTTACATGCTATTGCCAAATGAGCAGCCTTCTTTTTGAAATTTTTTTTATATAAATCATTCATTTTTAATAGCACAAAGAATTTTATGGTACGTGTCTTATGTGGATAGGCTGGAGGCCTCACATTAAAGTCATGAGTTCACGAGTTCACGAGTTCTCTGTATGTGTGTTAGTGTGTGTGTGTGTGTGTGTGTGTGTGTGTGGATGGATGCATGAGTGAAAGAGATAGAGACAGTCAGACAGAGAAACAGACAAGAGTTTTTGTTTTGAATTTCTGTATGTGATTTCACAAGGTCCGGGTTACCATAACTCTGAATGCTGGTCCAGTTAAAGCAGTGGATATAGTCACAAAAACTGCATTCAGTAGAGTTGAAAACCTGTGACACAAGTGATCATTTTCAGTGTGTAACTTTATCAAAATCTGTAAACTGTTACCTTTGCAAAAATCATTTTATTAATGTATTTCACTTCCATTTTTTCAGAAGCACAGACGGTTTGGAGTGCACATGGACAATACAGGCGTCAAGCGATGACCGACTCGTCCGTCTGAACTTCATCACTTTTCACATGATGAATGACACTGCTACCAAGAATGGAGACTGCGTCGCCATTTATGACGGTGAGAGCAAAACTGGGACTTTGTGGAATTTTGTTTCTGTCGTTCTTGATAAGTGTGTGTATGTGTGGGTGTTTTCTGTCATTCTGGATAAGTGTGTGTGTGTGTGTGTGTGTGTTTTTGTCATTCTGGATAAGGGTGTGTATGTGAGGGTGTTTCTGTCATTCTGGATAAGGGTGTGTATGTGTGGGTGTTTCTGTCATTCTTGATAAGGATGTGTATGTGTGGGTGTTTCTGTCGTTCTTGATAAGGGTGTGTATGTGTGTGTGTTTCTGTCATTCTTGATGAGTGTGAGTATGTGTGGGTGTTCCTGTCATTCTTGATAAGGGTGTGTATGTATGGATGTTTGTGTCATTCTTGATAAGTGTGGGTATGTGTGGGTGTTCCTGTCATTCTTGATGAGTGTGTGTATGTGTGGGTGTTTGTGTGTCATTCTGGATAAGGGTGTGTATGTGAGGGTGTTTCTGTCATTCTGGATAAGATTGTGTATGTGAGGGTGTTTCTGTCATTCTGGATAAGGGTGTGTGTATGTGTGGGTGTTTCTATCATTCTTGATAAAGGTGTGTATATGTGGGTGTTCCTGTCATTTCTGATAAGGGTGTGTATGTGTGGATGTTTCTGTCATTCTAGATAAGGGTGTGTATGCGTGGGTGTTCCTGTCATTCTGGATAAGGGTGTGTATGTGTGGGTGTTTCTGTCATTCTGGATAAGGGTGTGTATGTGTGGGTGTTCCTGTCATTCTGGATAAGGGTATGTGTGTGGGTGTTCCTGTCATTCTTGATAAGGGTGTGTATGTGTGGGTGTTCCTGTCATTCTGGATAAGGGTATGTGTGGGTGTCTTCCTGTCATTCTGGATAAGGGTGTGTATGTGAGGGTGTTTCTGTCATTCTGGATAAGGGTGTGTATGTGTGGGTCTTCCTGTCATTCTGGATAAGGGTGTGTATGTGTGTGGGTGTTCTGCAGCCTGTAGCTTTTTTCCTTGTTGAAATGATATTTGATGATAGGGCATAAATGTGTGTGTGTGTGTGTGTGTGTGTGTGTGTGTTGTGGGACTTTTGTGTGCACACGATACACGATATTTTATTTGTCCTCATAGAATACAAGGAAAATTTGTTTGTGGTGCCATCATCGTAATTGACATATTACAACAAATGATAAACATATATATCATTAAATATAAATGTGATAATACACTAAAACATCAGAAGACATTTGACACCACAGGTCGCACTCGAGTTGCCCCCCTGTCAGCCTGTGAACTGTTCTCAGCCGATGAACTGTTCTCAGCTGGTGAATCGTATTTCCTATCTATCAAGTCTTCTCATAGGATGATAGTAACAGAGGATTATCTTTTTCATTAAGATCTCTGTAAGTGTACATGATTTCAGCCTGCTCTGACAACCAAGAAAAGTATGAACAACATGGAACAGCGGCAGTGCCGTCAAGAGACAGGTTACAGTTTTGATTGTTAGACTGGAGAATCCAGGAGCTGATCCACCATGTCAAGAAAAAGAAAGCAAACATGCCAGCACACGCAGACAGACACATACAAAACATGCACACATGTGTGCATTCACACACACACACACACACACACACACACACACACACACACACACATGCATTTGTGTGAGTTTTTACTAAGTGAAAATAAGAATAGGTTCAGCCACATTCCACTCCTCCATGGGCATATGCATGTGTGTGTGTGTGTGTGTGTGTGTGTGTGTGTGTGCACACGCACATGTATGCATGTTTGTGTGTGTGTCTGAGTGTGTGTGTGTGTGTGTGTGTGTGTGTGTGTGTGTGTGTGTGTGTGCATGCACAGGCACATGTGTTTTTAAAAAACAGTAGTAAGTTCAGCCCCCCCCCTGCCCCCACCCTCACCCACTTCCCCTCTCTGTCTCCTCCCTTGCCACCACTCTCCTCCCCCCATCCCATCAGTCAACAACTTTTTGGTCACTGAGGGGCCCCCTCCTCCCCCCTACCTCTACACCCCTCCTTCCACTGCCCCCCTGCCCCACCCTAAAATTCCATACCATCTTCTCCACCCTGGATGGATGGCAGTGTGTTGGCATGTGTTCTCCTGTTGCAGGAGACAAATATGACACTGATGACAGACAGGATGCATTCTCCTGTTGCAGGAGGCAAATATGACATTGGTGACAGACAGGATGTGTTGTCCTGTTGCAGGAGACAAATATGACATTGGTGACAGACAGGATGTGTACTCCTGTTGCAGGAGACAAATATGACACTGGTGACAGACAGGATGTGTTTTCCCTGTTGCAGGAGACAAGTATGACATTGGTGACAGACAGGATGTGTTTTCCTGTTGCAGGAGAGACAAGTATGACATTGGTGACAGACAGGATGTGTTTTCCTGTTGCAGGAGACAAGTATGACATTGGTGACAGACAGGATGTGTTTTCCTGTTGCAGGAGACAAGTATGACATTGGTGACAGACAGGATGTGTTCTCCTGTTGCAGGAGGCAAATATGACGCTGATGACAGACAGGATGTGTTCTGTTGCAGGAGGCAAATATGACATTGGTGACAGACAGGATGTGTTCTCCTGTTGCAGGAGGCAAATATGACATTGGTGACAGACAGGATGTGTTCTCCTGTTGCAGGATGCAAATATGACACTGGTGATACAGACAGGATGTGTTCTGTTGCAGGAGACAAATATGACACTGATGACAGACAGGATGTGTTCTCTTGTTGCAGGAGGCAAATATGACATTGGTGACAGACAGGATGTGTTGTCCTGTTGCAGGATGCAAATATGACACTGGTGATACAGACAGGATGTGTTCTGTTGCAGGAGACAAATATGACACTGATGACAGACAGGATGTGTTCTCTTGTTGCAGGAGACAAATATGACATTGGTGACAGACAGGATGTGTTCTGTTGCAGGAGACAAATATGACACTGATGACAGACAGGATGTGTTCTCTTGTTGCAGGAGGCAAATATGACACTGATGACAGACAGGATGTGTTCTCCTGTTGCAGGAGACAAGTATGACATTGGTGACAGACAGGATGTGTTCTCCTGTTGCAGGAGACAAATATGACATTGGTGATACAGACAGGATGCGTTCTCATGTTGCAGGAGGCAAATATGACACTGGTGACAGACAGGATGTGTTCTCCTGTTGCAGGAGACAAGTATGACATTGGTGACAGACAGAATGTGTTCTCCTGTTGCAGGAGACAAATACGACATTGATGACAGACAGGATGTGTTCTGTTGCAGGAGGCAGATATGACACTGGTGATACAGACAGGATGTGTTCTCTTGTTGCAGGAGACAAATATGACATTGGTGACAGACAGGATGTGTTCTGTTGCAGGAGACAAATACGACATTGATGACAGACAGGAGCTGATTCAGGAGCTCTGCAGTCGGATGCCGGAAGCGGTGTACAACAGCACGGGGCGATACCTGTCAGTGGTGTTCCGCCAGGGAGACCATGGTGGCCTGCGATGGATGACTATGAACTACACCGCAGTCGATTCTTCTGATGGTGATGGTGAGTCCTGTGTAAATGCCTACATGTGTGTGTGTGTGTGTGTGTGTGTGTGTGTGTGTGATGGGCTTCAGTCTCTGTGTTAGTTGTTTGTGATTATTATTGTTCTTTGGTTAGGGTTCCTGCTTATGTCTTACTTCTACTATGGCTGTTTATTGTGCGTCTTCTTTTCAAAAACTGAGCGATTTTGTTGTTGTTGTAAAGTGCTTGTACATGTTTGTGCATGTGTGTGCATTTGTGTGTATATGTGTGTGTGTGTGTGTTTGCATTTGTTTGTGTTTTTTTTGGTGGATTTTTTTTTTGTTGTTAGCTTTTTTCTTTTTCCATTATTTTTGAAGGGGCGGGGAGGGAATTGGAGGGTGTAAGGGCATTAAGAGAGGGGCGAGGGAGGAGGAGAAATAGATTTGTTCAGATCATTGGTACTTTTAAAAGAGACTGGTTTAAACTACAGGTGCTCTTTCATATCTTACATTTTTTATGTGTAAGAGCATGCCTCTGTTCGTGTGTGTGTGTGTGTGTGTGTGTGTGTGTGTGTGTGTGTGTGTGTTAGTCATTTTTTTTTTTACTTTTGTTATTTTTTCTGAGTGTATGATTTAAAAAAAAAATTGTTTGACTCCAATGCGCTTTGCCATAAACAATCATGTGACAATGCCAGTGGGGCTACAGAAGAGGACGCATGAAGACTTGATCCTTTGTCATCTTGTCTACCCTTACTCTTGATTCTTGCATCATTTATCTCTCTTCTTCTCAGCTGTTCACCACTTAATCCTGCGGCATTGTATTCATGCACACAACACACACACACACATGCGTACATGCACACATGCACACACATGCATGCGCATATGCACACACACACACACACACACACACACACACACACATGCACAGGTGCACACATGCACACACATGCATGCACATGTGCGCGCACACACACACACACACACACACACACACACACACACCACACCACACCACACCACACCACACCACACAGGGACAGCCCAAGCACAGACAGACACACACATACTCACAAGCATGCACATATGACTGCATCCACACATTCCCCCTTCTCACGCTCCTCTCCCATGCATATACATACCCATGTGTGCATGAAAGCAAGCACTCACGCAGGATGTACACACATGCACATACATAAGCATGCACACACACACACACACACACACACACACACACACACACACACACACACACACACACACACACACACACTGACTGATTAATTCAATGATTGATCGTTGATTAATGGATTGATTGATTGATTTTTTTACTAATGGATTAATTGATTGATTACTTCATAAGTAGATGAATAGATAGATAGACATATAGACAGGAAAATAGATAGATTTGATAATAGATAGATTCATAATAATGCTGAAAGGACAAGGAAATCTTTGTCTGAATTAAAACAAAAAGTGAGAGTAAGGGTGAGGAGTTGTGTTGTCATCAGTTCGGGAGCATGGATTGTTTCATTTGCTTCTTGTTTTTCTTTCTCTTTTCTTTTTCTTATTCTTTCATTCTTTCTGTCTTTCCTATTTTTGACCATTAAGATTGAATGATTTCTATCAATGGAGGGGGAATGGACTATCTTTAGGGTGGGGTTAACACCCGCCTTACAGACAATGAGTCTCAGCAGTGATGAACATAGGAGTCCTAGCGGTGAAATTCACAAGATGATGAAGAATAAGCATAGTCAGTATTTCAACAATTGTTTTTTCTGACCTCTTGACCAGAACAATTACAATCAGACTGTGTAAAATTAAATGTGTAAGGAATAAAAGAAAATTATATTCATAGTCAAGCACATGTAACTGGCAGCTTTACCAAAGCCCTCTGCTGGAAAGAGCAGCACGCCACTGAACAGGACATGGAAATCAATGCTGAAACTTCAGAAACCTGTCAGGATCCATTGTACAAATCTGATGATGTTTGTCATTCTGCTCTTGATGCTCTGGTCCTGTGTAGAACCATTGAAGCTGACACTGTCTGTTTCATCGTGAATGTTCCTCATAGCCTGGTCTGGGAGGTAGAAAGACATGCAGTAGCTTTTGAAATAACAGAAAAATGCATTTTGAATATAGAATCTGTCTCTGTTTTTTCAATGTAAATATAGAAAGAAAAAGCGTAATAAAACACAGCAATGAATTTTTCATTTATACAAATTCAGAAGACAAGAAGATCATAAACAGAGAAGGAAGGATACATCTACTGACAGTCATACCCAGGACATGATCATCATCATCATTTTACCTCCATCAGGAGATTGTAAGGATGTCTTTTTACCATCTTTAGTGTTGGTCATGATGAAACCATTGTTGATCAGCAGCAGTAATGCGGATGCTGTTCCAACTGTGCCACTGCCCAGCTGCACATTTGGCCCTTCATAGAAAGTTGTCAGGGATGAAATGAAATTGAAAAAAAAAATTACTTGTTGAAAAATATGTTGCATGGTGGGCCAAGTGGGTGAAGCTCTGTTCTCTGGATCATTAGGGTTCTAGGTTCAGTCTTTGCTGAACATAACCAGCATTTTTTTTCTTTCAAGTCAGTGTCCATGCAGACTCCATCCCTCTTGCAAGTCCTTTGGATGAGACTTTAGATAGAGGTCTCATTTGTGAATGCACATGGTAATCAATGGTTTTTTTTTTTCTTATGAAATTAAGACCATAGACACAAGTAAAATCTTTACCCATCCTTCATACATGAAGAAGAGATTGCGTGCTGGTGTGAGGGATCACACTTTCCTGCCATCTTCACAGTGACTCTCAGCAGCTTTTTCCCTTGACATTTGATCACCAGTGATCCAAGTTGTTGCTTGTGTGTGTGTGTTTTCTTAGATGATCACATTTAAAGACATTTTTTATTGTTATTGTTGGAATAGTTGTACTGAAACAAACCTAAACGAATGTATAGATCTACAAAGGAAAAAACATTATTATCATTATTATGTGAAATATAAATATTTTTGCTTAGTTACTGCTAAAAAAAAAAAAAAAAAAAAAAAGCAGAAAACTCAAAATCTGTTACGAGTTAACTCCCCTCCCCCCCCCCCCCCCCCCCCCCCCCCCATCTATTTACACATGATCCCCAGAGACAGAATGTGCTTACCTTTATCATGGGTTTTTAAGAAGAGGGGAAAAAAAAGGCAATTTGCATAACAATGTCACATGTGGAGTGCTTCAAAGTTCTACAACTCCTGGGGAAAAAAAAGAGGAAGGAGAAGAAGGCTGGTGGTGGGGT
>JADBJO010006234.1:0-2500 GCA_016801955.1 Conus betulinus
CTCCTGGTTCTGCCTATGCTTCCCTCCCTCCCTCTTCCTGTCTGTCTGTTCTTCGCTGCATCTCTCTCTACCTCCTCTCTACTCTCTCTCTCTCTCTCGCTTCTCTCCTCTGGTGTTACATCCTCTCCTCCCCTCCTTCGTCTCTCTCTCGTCCTCCTCTTCCTCCTCTCATGCTCTCTCTCTTCTACGCCGTGGGTCACAGCTTCCCACATACACAAGCACACACACACTACACACATGTATGCGTACACAGGCTGTGACACACTAATGCACACCCCACACAAACAACACACCACACACACACACACCACACCACACACACACACACACAAAACCAACACACACACACCACATCACACACACACACCACACACGCGCGCGCGCGCGGCGCGCGCACACAACACACAAAACACACACACACACAAACAAACACACACGCACGCAAGCACGCACGCACGCACGCACGCACGCACACGCCCACACCAAACACACACACGCAAATACCACAACACTACAAAAATAAACAATAATTTAGCCACATTACCATTTTCTCACATATGACATACATTCATATAGAGGAATTGGATTTCAATTAAACATCTTCTCGGTTCATGAATCAATGGACAGGGGAATAAAACTTTGTTTAAATCTGACACTTCTGCATTTAACCGATCGATATCTTCGTCCTGACTGAAGAAGGTCATACTGATTTGCAAGAACGTGGGTCTGGTCACACGTAATCTTCTTCGCTTTACAAACAACACGGCACCTGTATAGCTCACTCAGACTTTTTTGTCTCTCACCAACGATTTTTTCCTCCCACGTTCACCACTTTCTCAAGCACATTTCTGCTCTTCACAGTCAACCCACCATACCAACACATAAATGAGAAAGTTAGAACAGATTCCAAGAAGCATGAATAAAATGTCCGAAGAATGTCAGTATTCACATGAAATGATCGCAGCTTGCGAAGACAATATAATCTGGTTTGACATTTTTTTGTGGACATACTCAACATGGGATTTAAAATTCAGCTTATTATCTATAAAAGTTCCTAAATATTTGTATGATTCAACACGTTCTACTTCAGCACCTTTGATAAAAAGTGGTGGTACAGCTTTTGGATTCTTTCTAAAATCAATCAACATTTCTTTCGTTTTTGTTACATTCAGATCAAGATAGTTATGATCGCACCAGTCAACAAATCTTTGAACCTCCTTGAAGTAAACAGAATCAGAGTTGGAAAGATCCACAAGTGCTGAGTCATCTGAATATTTAATGTACAAAGTTGAATCACTTCCTGAACAATCATTTGTGTACAGAGTAAAAAGCACTGGGTGATAAAACAGTACCCTGGGGTGCGCCAGTTGAAATGACTCTGGAAGACGAAACAACACTTTGATATCGAACAGACTGTGTCCTCTGTGTAAGAAAATCAATTATCCAAAGAATGAGCTTGTTACCCACATTTATGTTAATGAGCACACACACATACACACAACACACCACTCATAACACACACAAAGAGAGAGGCAGGAGAGAGAGAGAGAGGGCGACCAGAGGAGGAGAGAGAGAGAGGAGAGAGAGAGAGAGATAGAGAGAAGAGGAGAGAGAGCGGGAGCAGAGCGAGAGAGAGCGAGTGCGAGAGAGAGAGAGCGAGGAGACAGGAAGACAGACACACAACACACACACAACACACACACACACACACACACACAACACACACACACACTCACACACACAAACAGAGAGAGAGCGAGGGGAGACAGAGGGAGAGATAGAGAGATAGAGGACAGAGATAGAGAGACCGACAGACAGACAGACAGACAGAGACAAAGACAAGACAGACAGACAGACAGACAGGCAAGAGAGAGAGAGAATACGAATACGATATTTTACGAATAGAGATTAGAGAGAGTAGAGAGAGAGAGAGAGAGAGACTAGAGAGAGGAGAGAGAGAGAGAGAGAGAGAGAGAGCGGTTCACATTAGTTGCTAGGTCCTCCACTATTTGACACGCTAGACATCAGTTGAAGACAGGTTAGTTACAAGATTGGTCTTTACGCCTGGCTAAGAATGCTGTTAACGTGGTTACGTCAGTCAGGTGGATGCTGGCCCCGTCCATGTGGAGTGTACGTAACCGGTGATTAGAGGGTGAGTGGCTAGAAGGGGAAGAGGTGGAGGGGGGGGGGGGGGGGGGGGGGAGCTCCAACTTTGTTGGCCTTGTGTGTGTGTGTGTGTGTGTGTGTGTGTGTGTGTGTGTGTGTGTGTGTGTGTTCATGTGTGTGTGTGTGTGTGTGTGTGTGGGTGTGTGTGTGTGTGTGTGTGTGTGTGTGTGTGTGTATATCTCTCTCGTGTCTCTGTCTGTCAGTCTGTCTGTCTGTCTCCCTCTGTCGTCTGTCTGTCTGTCTGTCTGACTCTCTCTCTCTCTCTCTCTCTTCTCTCTCCTCTCTCTCTCTCTCTCTTTTGGTGAAAACACGTGCAAACAAAGCACTGGAGAAT
>JADBJO010006234.1:7500-10000 GCA_016801955.1 Conus betulinus
ACACACACACACACACACACACACACACACACACACACACACACACACACACACGCGCGCGCGCACGCGCGTGCGCGCACGCACGCACGCACACACATCTATCTGTAGATAGATAAATAGAAAGATAGATAGATAGAGAGACAATAGATAGACAAGAGATAG
The DNA here is from genome assembly GCA_016801955.1 of Conus betulinus. Taxonomy (NCBI): domain Eukaryota; kingdom Metazoa; phylum Mollusca; class Gastropoda; order Neogastropoda; family Conidae; genus Conus; species Conus betulinus. Next base: position 7,663 of record JADBJO010006234.1, read on the forward strand.
ATCAATACGTACACACCTGTATGTGTAAGTGTGTGTGTGTGTGTGTGTGTGTGTGTGTGTGTGTGTGTGTGTGTGTGTGTGTGTGTGTGTGTGTGTGTGTAAAAAGAATCGGAATTTACGATATGAAATCTCATACATGTTATGTGTTTTGATGTTGCTGTTGTTTTTACTTAATAAAATCAATCAATAGATAAATGAACAGCAGTTATCGGCAAAGACGTGCCAGCGATCATGATAATACACGTTTTAAAGGGAAATGAAATAATATGCATGCTTCTTGTTTCTTTTTGATTTGCCTCACTTTGTTTTTCTTTTTTTTTTTTTTCATTTGTTTTATAGAGAAAACAGTAACTTGTTCTCAATGAAAGAAGAATCATAACTGCTGTTATATCAAATTACATTTTTTGGTCTCATAATTATTGTGTTTTGTATTTTCTGTCTGATGCCGAGCCATAATGTGAATCACCCTTAAACTATGTTATTCAGAACGATAGTTACAGTACTCATGCTGTTCAAACCTCGAGGTTACTCTAGAGTCAGGTAGTAACGGTGCCGTTTGAGTACACTGAAGTTACCTTACTTACTTACTTAGATGCTACCGCATCTTGCAACGCATGAGGCGGTCAAGGCGCCCCACTGTGCACGGTCCTCAGCCAGTTGACTGGTGTCACTCCATCCTCTGTCAACGTGTCTGAGGTCTCTCTCCACTGTCTGTCGCCAGCTCGTCCTGGGTCGTCCTCTTTTTCTCTGGCCTGCTGGGGTCCATTTAATGGCCTGGTTTGCGGGTCTTGATGAGGGTAATCTCAAGACATGACCCAGCCAGTGGAGGCGCGGTCTGCAGATGTTGGTTGACACGGGGAGCTGTTTGGACCTTTCCATGACCTCTTCATTTGGTATAAATCCGACCCTTTGATGCCCAAGATCTTACGTAGGCACTTAGCGTCAAACGGATCGAGTTTCTTCTCCTGGGTAGTCTTCAGTTGCCAGATATTGAATTTATCCTGCTTTGTTAATTTGTTTTCGAATGTCAAAAAGAGCAACAGTCCTTAGAATGGGGTTAATAAGTTAGTCCAGTGCTGTCATTCAACAGGGACACGGGATTCATGGACGAGTTACGGACTTTTAGAATTCCTGCGCTGTTGTTGGATCATGGGGATTTGGGAGCGAGAAGTCTTGCAAAGAAGATATTTTTTTCTTTTTTTTTAATGCAAAAACAACAATACATTGGAACTGGCTGAGAGTCGAGTCTAATATGCCAGAAGGCCTGTATTGTGTAACAAATTTGTTGTTGTTAAGGCTGATCCTTTGACGGATTTGGGAGCAAGAAGTCTTGCAGAACTATGTTTTTTTTTCCCCTAAACAACAACACATTGGGACTATCTCAGAGTCGACGTCAATATTCCTCAAGGACAATAGTGTGTCACGACGACTCTGTTCCAGTGAATGCTGATCCTCTGACAGATGTGACAAGCAGCAGTGAGTGTAACAGAGAACATCAGAGCATGGAGCCAGCTTGTATTTTTTGGGCTTCGACTAAACAAAATATCAGAGGACGTCAATATTCCACAATGGAAGTTCCAGTGAATGTGATAGCTGACAGATGTGACAAGCAGCAGTGAGTGTAACAGAGAACATCAGAGCATGGAGCCAGCTTGTATCACTGGGCTTCGACCAAACAAAATATGGAACTATACAAATGGAAGCGTATAGCCGAGGTTAGGAACTACAGGTAATCTACCATTTATTTTTTTTTTCTCGCATCATGTTGGTATCTGTGGTCATAAGTTTTTAATCACTATTTCCCATTTGAGTCACAGTAGAATGATTCACCAATGTGAGGAGGTAGTTTGGAGGGGTGTTTGTAAGTTGTTGTTGTTGTTGTTGTTCTTGTTTTTTTTTTTTTTTGTTTTTTTTTTTTTCATCGTCTCTCGTCTCCTCTCCGATCTCACGCCGCTCATCCTGTCTACAGCCATACCCACGTTTACCCTGTTGCAGCCTGAACATCTGCAGTCCTCGGGGTGCGGTCGACATCGAGCCGCCTTGGGACAACCCGCCAGAGACAATACTGCACTGCGGCCGAGACACATCAGCCGTCAGAATCATTCTCATTACCATCAGGATTTCTCTGTCTGGCATGCACAAAATCAACATTTGTTCATATGCAAAATATCATTATTACTGATTTTCCAAAAGGAAACAAATGGGGTAAAAAAAATTAGACTACCCCCCTCTCTCTCCCTGACTCCCTCTCCCCCCCCCCTCTCTCTCTCTCTCTCTCTCTCTCTCTCTCTCTCTCTCTCACTGTATACATGTCACCCTCTCCCTTAGTGTCTGTCTG
>JADBJO010006234.1:20000-22500 GCA_016801955.1 Conus betulinus
TTTACAAGACGATGAATGTAAGAGAGAAAGCGGGAATGGGAAGTTTGGAGGAGGAGGGGGGGGAGGGGGGGGGGGGGGGTGATGAGTGGAGTAAGGGAAGTGGGGGGGGGTGGTTTAATAGTCGGCAGGATTGAGGGGGTTGGTAAATAAGCTTAGTGCCGACAACATCACCCGGCCAAGAGTGCTGGGACATGGGGACAGGGGTGGGGGACGGAGGGAGGGGGGGGGGGGGGGGGGTTAGGAAGGAGGCAAGGGGATCGGACGGGGGGGGGGGGTGGGGGGTGGGGGATGGGAGTGGGGGTGGGATAGTGAATGCTCACACATCACCAACTATGGCCGCGAATACGATTATGATCGTTGTGTTCGTCGTCTCCATGGGGGATTTCTTGTCTTCTTTTGTCTTCTTTGTGCCGGTGTTGCTTTTGTGTTTTGTATGGTGTTCGGTTAGTCCGAGAGAGAGAGAGAGAGAGGAGAGGGGAGGGAGAGAGGAGAGGAGAGAGAGGGTTAAGACACACGGACAGAAGGACAGAGACAGACAGACAGACAGATCAAACAGATAAGACATGGTTGGGGGTGTTTAAGCGGAGCTGGGGGGTTAAGGTTGGGGAGGGTTTTTAATTAGGTTTAGGGTGTTTGATAATTTTGGGGTTTTGGTTTTATGTGGTGTTTGGGTGGTTTTGTTTGTGGGTAATTTGGGGTGGGGTGGGGTTTAGGGGAGTTTTGGTTTGGGGTTTTGGGGGGGGTTGGATTAAGTGGGGGGGTTTGATGAGAGAGGTGAGAGGGGGGGGGTTATAGGAGAGGGGTATAGATATTTCTTTTTTTTTTTTTTTGGGTGAGGGAGAGATGGGGAGAGGAGGGAAGGAGAGAGAGAGACGAGCAGAGGGAGAGAGAAGTGGAGAGAGGAGGGGGGGGGTTGGGTTTTGGGTTTTGGTTGGGGGGGGTTTGGGTTTTGAAGTTTAAGACTTGTGGGTTAAGTGTAAGAAGTTTTGGGGGGGGGATGAGGGAGAGAGAGAGAGAGAGAGAGAGGGGATGAGGACGAGGAGAGAGGAGGAAGTGAGACAGAGAGAAGAGAGAGGAGGAGTTGAGAGAGAGAGGAGAGAGAGCGAGCGGAGAGGGGCGAGGGAGGAGAGGGAGAGAGAGGAGGAGTGGAGAGAGGGGATGACGAGAGAGGAGAGGAGAGAGAGACGAGAGCGGAAAGACGAGGGGTGGAGAGAGGAGGCAGAGGTGAGAGAGGGGCGGAGAGGAGGAGAGCGAGTGGGACCGAGCCGGCGGAGGCCCACATCCTCCAAGCGCGAGAGGCTGATGGACGCTCTCGCCGTGTACCTCTCCGTTCACGCGCGTAGATGTGTTGGGGGCCCCGACCGTGTAGGGATTTTTTTTGTGGGGAGCGCGGTGATTATTGGGTAAGGTAGGGTTAACCGAGACCGGGTATTCAGGCGGAACGGGGTCCTATTGTTTTTTTTGTGTTTGGGGGTGGTTGGATGCCCGGAGGGTAGACGGTTTTTTTGGGAGGTTTTAAGAGTAGTGGAAAAACTTACGACAGCGTGAGAGGGGTTGAGTATTGGTTAGAGAAGACGGAACGGAAGCCGGGACGCCGAGAATCACGGAATGCAGTAGGATCAGACGGACCGACCTAGACAGGACAGAGTATCCAAATACAGATCAGCGGCCTGGCGAAGACCATCAGGGATCGAGAGACGGGAGATCAGGAGATGTGAAGTGGACCCGTCCGCATTTACGCACCCTCAACTTGCGCCCCCCGGAGGTCGCGACAGGAGAGAGGGGAGGGAGAGGAGAGGCGAGATGAGCGAGAGACGAGGAGCGGAGGAGAGCAGGGGGTTTTGGTAAAATCAACTAAATATAAGGGTTAGAGGTTCTGTGCCACCCACGTATTAGTATTGAGTGATAAGCGGTGATAACACAGGAAAGAAGCACATTAGAAAGACATTGTCCAAATAAAATGGACCATTAATGTCAACTTTTGACAACGAGTTACTGCTATCGTTGGTCCTCCAAATTAATGAATGATAACGAATGAATGATGATGATGATGATGATGATGATGATGAGGATGATGATGACGATGACGATCGTGATTGATGATCTAGCAATGATGATGATGACGATGATGTGACGACGACGACCCACGTATCGATGATGATGATGATGATGATGAGTGATGATGAATGAAGATCTGTCTCCTTATACATTCATAAAAACTTATACAGCAATCGTTTCTGTTAAAAAAAAAAATGGAAACTCTCTTCTCTCTCTCTCTTTCCTCCTCTCTGTGTTGTCTATGTCTATCTATTCTTTCTCCACTCTCTCTCCTCCTCTCTCCTCTCTCTAAACTCCTCTCTATCTCTCACACAACATACTACAACATTACATATAACAACAGTAAACGATATCAGCAAAGTGTTTTCAAAGAACAATCTCTTCTCTCTCTCTCTCTCGCTCTCTCTCTCTCTCTCGATCTCTATCTCTCTCTCGCTCTCTC
>JADBJO010006234.1:27500-32500 GCA_016801955.1 Conus betulinus
ACGTCCTTGAAGGCACCAGGTCTCGTTTCGGCATATCATAACCGCGTCGCTGTACGGCTGACGAACTTTTTGAGCATTAAAAGGATTGAAGACTACTTTATTTTCTACGTTTGATTTACAATGATTATAATGTATGCACGCTGTTGATGCCATTACTACTGCTGCCAGTTCTGCAACCACAACCACTTCTATAACAACAACAACTACTACTACTGCTGCTGCTGCTGCTACTACTACTACAACTACAACAACAACTACTACTACTACTACTGCAGCTGCTGCTGCTGCTGCTGCTACTACTACTACTACTTCTGCTACAGCATCAAGACAAGAAATGACACATTGCCAACGATGTGAAATATCGCAGGTTGGTATATATCTTCCTCCCTTTCGAGTTTACACCTTATCCCCTCTTTGCATGCCTCCACCCCCTTCCTCCTTCTCCATTCCTACCCGCCCCTCCTTATGCATGAATGCGGGCTAATGCAAGAGAAAAGCGCGCAGGGGGGTTGGGGGGGGGGGGAGGGTTAAGGGGAGATGTCAGTAGAAAAGTGTATTCATGAAAGCAGGTTGCTTGCATCACATAGTTGAGTCACGTCATTGCTTAGTCCTTCGCGACGTTTCACGTGATGTTTACTTTGGAACGGGATTTGGGCGTGGGGTTATGTGCCAGATTTGAAATTTGAAGTCTGGCGAACGTTGTTTACCTGACATAAAAACGTAGCTAACAAATACCATAGTGTGTGTGTGTGTGTGTGTGTGTGTGTGTGTGTGTGTGTGTGTGTGTGTGTGTGTGTGGTGTGTGTGTAGAGAGAGAGAGAGAGAGATCCAATCCAATTCATCCTTTCTGCCCGTATCAAATGGGGAATAGGGGGTGATGGCAGGGTGAGAAATAAACATAAGTACATGGAGATTACACACACACAATAGGCATAATACAGAATATTGGGGCTAGGAGGGACCATGCATGGAGGGGTACAAGTGACGTTTCAAAGAATGTTTTTTTTTTTTTTGAAAAAGAATGAATAATAGCGAAACTGTCATAAAGCAAAACCGAAGAGGAGTGGGACAGATAGGGATAAGGAATGAAGAGAACAATGCGTACTGCCGATACAGGTGACAAAAATAATAAAAAATCTACTAACCAAAATCTTCAACATATTAAGTGAAAAAATATACCGGCACGCATAGGTGAGATTAATGTAAGCATTTAAGTACAATGTTCTTGGTGGCATCATCATATCTTCAAAAAGTGGTATACATTGGTCATGGATAACTATATAGCTATAAATATACAAATTTGTTAACTAATGCTTCATGGCATTGTTTAAGCAGACTGGGTTTTTTTGTTCCTTGCGGTAAATAATTTCGATAAATACAAAGCAAGTTTAATACACATTCTTGAGTCAGAAAGAAGCAAAGCAAGTCTGAAAGCGTTAGGATGGTTATAGTATTTAGGGGGGATGTACATTTCACGAAGGCTTTTATATTGTGGACATACTAGAATAGAATGCAATTCTGATTCCACAACATTCGGACAAAATGGACAGTCAAGTTTATATTGGAATTTTGAGTATTTAGATTTATGGGCATTGAGCTGGGAGACACCTAGTCTTAGTCTAGTTAAATGCTTTCTCAATGCAGGGTTCTTAATAGCGCATAATAATGGGGGAGATCTAAAGCTCTGAAAGTTGAATACAACTGGAAGTGTTCTTTAGTACGAATGGTAGAATCAAGTTCTTGAACATGACAATCGATCAGTCTCTGCCTAAAGGTGGATATATAAACAGTTTACAGTTTTCTACACCTTGGTTCTCCCAAACAATTCCAAAACCATACCTGTACAATGTATACATTATATTAGATACCCAGTTCGTCTACCATTAAAGTGGAGTAAGTATAACATTTCGTAGCTTTTCTTAGGAATACGGTCACTTTCCATATGAATGACTTTAAGCCAATATTTGATACATTTTGTGTATGTTTGGATGTAAAGAGGATATCTATTTGATTCGCAATATACTAGTGCACTCGGAGTTTTAATGCTAATATTTAGAAAACGTTTGATTGCCAGCAAATGGACCCTTTCGATGACTGTAAGGTCAGCACTTAAGCCCCATACTTCTGAACCATACGTCAAGATAGGTTGGATCTGGATGTCAAAAATTTTGAAAAATACTTTTGGTGAATTTTCCCCCAATGACCAAAGAAATCTAAGAATTCCAAACATACATTTTTTTGCCTTTAAGGCCCTCTCTTCTAGAGAATAAGAGAACGTTAAACCAGATGAAAAAAATTATACCTAAATACTTATACTGGTTGGCAACTTCTATTTGTAGCCCACCAAAGAACCACTTTTCTCTAGAAGCTATGTGGCCTCCATTTCTAAAAATAACTATTTTCGACTTTTCATGGTTAACAGTAAGTTGTAATCTGTGAGCAGTATTATATAAAATATCCAGCTGACGTTGAAGACCTATAATCGTGCTGGAAATAAGAATAACATCATCAGCGAACAACATAATTAGAATTTGAGTTATATCAGGGGTCAGGGTTATCCCGTGTTTCCAGATTGAAGGATATCATTGGCTAATTCGTTGAAAAGAGCAAATAAAATTGGGCTGCAATTATCTCCTTGTTTAAGTCCGTTGGGGCACATGAACACATCTGTCACTTCATTATTAACTCGACCCTAGCTTTAACAACTTCGTATATACTTCTGATAGAATTGTACATTTTCCCTTGAATTCTATATTTACGTAGTATTAACCAAAGATAGTTTCTATTTACAAGGTCAAAAGCCTTCTTAAAATCAATGAATGCTGCATAGAGTTTCTGTTTAGAAGAAAGCTGTTTTTGTATCAATGCTAGTAATGTGAATATATGATCAACTGTACTAAAATTCTTTCTAAAGCCTGCTTGGAATTCACTGAGTAAATTATTATCTTCTACCCATTTAGTCAGTCGTTTATTCAAAATGAAGGTATATAATTTGCTGTTAATGTTCGATAAAGAAATACCTCGATAATTGTTTGGGGAATTGGGATCACCTTTTTTCAGGAGGGGATGTATAATAGATTCAGACCAGCTTAGGGGAAATGCTCCTAGATCAAAAAGTTTATTGAAACTTCGTCAGAAAAAAAAACAACTAAAGGACAAGAATGCTTGTAAAATTCCCCAATAAAGCCGTCTGGGCCAGCTGCTTTATCATTTCTCAAGGTTTTGATAGCTTCTTTAACTTCTAGTTCTGTTATTTCAGCATCTAAAGAAGAGCAGTCTATATCTTCGTTTGTTAGATAATTATCTACAAAAGTGTCGCCTTGATGACTATTTTCAGTAGAATCGTTTTTCCCCACAGTCACCATTAAAGACCCACTGAAAATGGTTATACCAGTCCTCAGAGGAGGCAGAGCAATCTTGATGTTTGTTGTTAACCCTCTTTTTTATGGTACCCCAGAACAGTTTAGGATCATGTGCATTGTTTTCAAGTGTTTCTAATGTCTGTCTATTATGTTCATATTCTTTTCTTTTAAGAAGTTTTTTTATATCCCTTAATTTATCAGTGTATTTAATTCTGAGTTCTTCAGCTTTATTTGGGCTTGTGCATCTTTGATAGTTTCTCAAATACTGTCTTACATGCAACCTGTTATCTCTGCATTCTTTATCGAACCACGGGCTCTTTTTTTGAGGGATCAATTACGATCTTCTTCTTCATGCATTCTCCAGCTAATGCAAAGCCCTCATAGAACTTTGTAAGAGCTCTCTCTATATCAACATCAATAAGCTCTACTGCTTTGCTAAAAATACTTTGTATTTCTTTTGATTTTTGTTTTTCATAGTATTCATTTAATTTCTCTTGATCCCACACATACTTTTCAATACTCGTTTCTTATAGTTCTTATCATTATCATGTTTAACAATTTGGACATTTAAGGTCAGTTCTATTGGCATGTGTTTTGATTCTATTCTAGATAAAACTTGCAGCTTTAAAGCTTGTTTAATAATAGATTTAGACATCAAGAAATAATCAATTACGCTTGAGCCATTGTATGTTATATATGTGAATGCACCCTGCTGATCACCTTGGACCAAACCATTTAAAATTACCAAGGAAAACTGCTCACAGAGTTTAATTAAGTATCGACCAAAATTATTAATAACTCTGTCTTTTGAATTTCTTGCGTATTGTAATTCTACGTCAGTATCGTCATCTTCGAACAAGGTATCATCAGGAATAGAAAACGTATTGGCATTAACATTACCAGTTCTTGAATTTAAATCACCCATAATAATAACAGGTAACTCACCGTACTGTTCATACATATCAAAAATGCAATGCTCTAATAAATAAACACCATTGTAAATCTCAGTTTCTTCATAGTAAATGCTCTGCGATGGTGGGATGTATATGCCTATAATCAAACAATCAGTTTCTAATCCCGTTAACTTTTTTTGAAACTCTTAAGACTATACAATTGTCGATTTCTACTGCAATATATTGTACATATTTTGTATATAGCTTTTTTACCAACATTGTAACACCACCTGACAGGCGAGCTGTTAAACTATCAGATACTTTTATACCAGGTGATAGCCACACATCAAAAGAGGGGAAAAGATGGACTGGAAAATGTATCGAAAATGTTTCCGTAAAGAAAATAATGTCATAATTTTGCAGAAATGTTCTAACATCCGGTTGGTAAATTGTTTTCAGCCCTTCAATATTATATGTTAGAAATGTTATAGTGTGGACGTATTTGTTGCAATGCTGTGGGTATAAGAATCACGTACAGGGTCCAAATACGGGCAGGGCCGAGTCCCTAGGTGTTGTGGAGTTGTTGACCAGTGTCAGTTTTGGAAGAGCCCACTCTCACACGAGGGAAACATTCAGTGACATGGGTCTGTCTGGATTTTGCCCTGCTCCGTGTTCGCATACCACTGGCTGGGGAGATTTCAGACACAATGGAGCAGTTCTGGTGGTCAGGTTTCATGCGTTCCCG
>JADBJO010006234.1:37500-57500 GCA_016801955.1 Conus betulinus
GATGCGATACAATGCAACATATTATGATACGATGCAATGCAAATGCAATGCAGTTTAATGCAACACCTTTAAATCAAAGCAACCTAATGCAAAACAATACTGAACAATGCGATGCCATTGAATGTTGCACAGTGCGATTGATGCAAGACAATAACAGACGTTGCCTTGCAATGCAGTGCAATGCAACATAACGGAACCGAATGCAACCCAAAGCAATACAATCCAGTAGCATCTAGTGTGATTTCAAAGCCAGTCGAGGACAGTAACGCTCAACTGCCGGAACGACTGACTACAACACTTGCTTATTAACCTCAGAGAAATTCCGCGCGCCTTCCACCCACTCCCATCCCCTTCCCCCTTTACCCTCCTCCCTCCCTCTCCACCTCCTCCACCTCTCATTTTTCCGTCTTATCCCCCCCCCCCCACCCCCCCCCCCCCCCCCCCCCCCCATCCACATCCCCATATAGGTGCGATGGCCCTGCTGTGCCTCCAAAGAGGTCTATTCCTTTTTCTGTAATTCCAGCAAAGTTGGACTCTGGCAAAATCACAAGTCCTCCTCTCCCCCAGACCCACACAAATCATAACCCTCCCCCACCCCCCCCCCCCACCCCCCAACTCCTAACCCTATCCCAACCCCACGGACGGAGGAAAGGAATTAACGCTAAGGACTACTACATCCGTCTAACGAGGTTCGTTCCTTTTTCATATTTCTATCAAAAACTTTTGGTACCAACCCCCCCCCCCCTCCCTTCTTCACTACTCTCCTCCTCTCCACTACCCCCCATCCCCCACCCCGCACTCCTAATCCCGCCTTCACACCACTATATATTCAGACAATTGTCTCTACTTTCTCTCTACCAAGAAAGCCTGTTCCCTTTCCATGAACTCAACAATAATGAACACAGGATTCTAGTACCGAAATCCCTCCCTCTCTTTCGCATTCTTCCAGTTGCCCCTCTCACCTCAATCCACCCCATCTCACCCCCCCCCCCCCCCCCCCCCCCCCCCCCCCCCGCCACCCCCAGGGAAGAGGGAGGGAAGGAGAGAAGCTGCTGACACTGTCTCTCCAACGAGTTGTCCACGAAGCCAGCAACACTGAAGACTCGGACTCCAAGTGTCCATGGGTTGGTTTAGGAAACGTGCAATGGAAATAACTGCACCTGTGAAATACAAAAAACAGCCAGATACGTAAACAGATCGAAAGACTGACACGCTAAACAGAGAGAGAGAGATGAGAGAGAGAGAGAGAGAGAGGAGAGAGAGAGAGAGAGAGAGAGAGAGAGAGAGAGAGAGAGAGAGAGAGACGGAGAAGGAGAGACAGACGGACGGACAGACAGACGGACGGACGGACGGACAGACGGACGGACGGACCGGACGGACGGACAGAGAAAGACTGAGACAGAGAGAGAGATCAACGATCGTGACAGGAAAACAGGTGACAAGAGGACAGACAGGCACACAGACAGAGGAGGGCCTGTCTTTTTTCCCCATATCAGAGCTGTGAAAAAGGATACGTGGGTCCGATACGCCAACCGCCGGCGACGATGAATACCGCGTACAATGCGTATGATACCCAATACGGCTAGCAAGAGATGGCATACCACACGCATTGCTGGCATCACACACCGCGCTGCCCTCTTCACACGATAATTGACAGAATAAAAAGAAGAGAGGATCATGGAAAAAGAAAGAAAGGGAAAAAAATACGTTAGGGAAAAGAAAGGGACGGAGAAAAAAAAACAAATAAAGAAAAGGAAGAAAGGAAGAAAGAAAGAAGGAAATAAGAAAGGAAGGAAGGAAGCAAGACAGAAAGAAAGAAAAGACAAAGAAAACGCATTGAATGAAAGAAAGAAAACTTGTCACAAAAAGAGGAAGGCGCACTTCAAACTTACTAGACAGACTACAAAGGGAGTGAAAAGAGTGATAGAAAACATTAAAAAAAATAAAAGAAGGCTGGGAAGGAGAGACAGAAAGACAGACAGACAAACTGAGAGAAGAAGAACAGAAAAAAAGAAGAAAAAAAACGCATGGAAGGAAAGAACCAGAGCACACTGAAAGAAAGAAAAATGAAAGAAAAAAAAAGAAAAAGGGAAAGAAAGAAAGAAAGAAAGAAAGAAAGATAAAAGTAAGAAAGAAAGACCGAAAGAAAGAGAATACCGAAAAGTGTAGGGGATGGGAGTGGGGGTGGGAGAGAAGTGGTTCAGAAGGGAGTTAGCAAACAAACGCACATTGACACAGATCAGCAGACATTAACTGTCAAACCATACCTATGAATCTTGTTCATTTTTTCAAGAATGTGTGTGTGTGTGTGTGTGTGTGTGTGTGTGTCTGTGTGTGTGTGCGTGCGTGCGTGCGTGCGTGCGTGCGTGCGTGCGTGCGTGCGTGTGTGTGTGTGTGTGTGTGTGTGTGTGTGTGTGTGTGTGTGTGTGTGCGTGCGTATGTGTGTGTGTGTGTGTGCGTGCGTGCGTGTGTGTGTGTGTGTGTGTGTGTGTGTGTGTGTGTGTGTGTGTGTGTGTGTGTGTATGTGTGTGTGTGTGTGTGTGTGTGTGTGTGTGTGTGTGTGTGTGTGTGTGGTGTATGTGTGTGTGTGTGTGTGTGCTCACGCGCACGCTTGTATCCTCGTGTTTCCGTACAGTTTATTTCTCTCAAATTTCTTTCCATCTTATGTTACTTTAGACCGATCCTGCGATAATGTATAATGCTCGATCTTAGGATTTGGTGAATAGATGATTGTGTTAGCCACTCGCAGATGTACATGGACTTCCAGGTTTGAGTTGCATAGACAGCAGCAGAGCAGTGAAGAAAGGGACACTACTCTAGCTCTTACGGAACTGCTACTACTGCTACTGCTGTTGCTGTTGTTGCTGCTGCTGCTGTTGCTGCTGCTGCTGCTGCTGCTGCTGCTGCTGCTGCTGCTGCTGTAGCCTCCTCCCTATCTGGAGCTTCCGTGGTGCTTTGCAGAGGTTCTTTTTCAGAGCACTTCAACTAGTTCGGTCATGCACACACAGCTCTGGCATTTTCTGGCCGGGCTTCCAACCTGGGTTAGCAACAAGTTGATCAGTGATTTAAGCTACTTTTGGCATCTCTCTTCAAACATCTCACAATACAAACGTCTCCAGAGACAGGCTGAACATCTTGGTTATCACCAGACCGATTATGATGTCTTCATTTCCATTACTCTCAAAGAGCCGATTTAAAAGGAAAACACGAATGGTGATCATTGTTGAATGTTTGTCAAGCGCGCATTGAAGAAATCTACCCGTGGCACTTGGCAAAGCTGCGCTATGACACACTCGCATTCAATTATTCATTCACACATTTTTTCACATTATGATGTGCACCGCATAGGAATAAACATACCATCAGCCCTGACTGTATCCATATCTCTCAACCAACACATGATAATGCCAGAATAACGAACTGTAAAACAAAACAAACAAACAAAGCTATCGTGTAGGTATTGTGAAATAAAGATGTTTCATAAGCCTGTCTTGAATGAAATGACAGACTCTAACTATGGGAGATATCTGGGGCTTGGAGAAAGAAAACAAAACAAACAAAAAAAAAGAACAACCAGGCAATAAGCATACAAATTGTTTTGTGGTCGAAAAAAAAGTCTACCACCAGGTCTATTCAGAAAACTTCTAGCTGAACTGACGTCATACAAATCTGGAACTTAATGGGGCTGGACATGCAGTGTATTCCTGGGTGACAGTGAATATCCCAAGAAGCTCACATTGTGCGGTAAACATGGTGTAACAATTGACAATTACATAAGAACACGAGACTGACAAATGTGCTGCAACACACGTCGCTCGTACTATTAAATTTTGTTTGACTGTCTCTACATGACAGCAAGCGAGCGAGCGCTGTGCGTGTGTGTGTGTGTGTGTGTGTGTGTGTGTGTGTGTGTGTGTGTGTGTGTGTGTGTGTGTGTGTGTGATTGTGTGTGTGTGTGTGTGTGTGTGTGTGGTGTGTGTGTGTGTGTGTGTGTGTGTGTGTGTGATTGTGTGTGTGTGTGTGTGTGTGTGTGTGTGTGTGTGTGTGTGTGTGTGGTGTGTGTGTGTGTGGTGTGTGTGTGTGTGTGTTTCTAATCCTGCGTTACAGTCTTTTACAAATTTAGATAGATGACAGCACTCGATCATCAACACACACACATTATCAGCATCGTCTTTTTCTTTTTCTAATCAAACTTAGGAAGATTTACTGACAAGTTACAAAGTGAACAGCAAAACAAAAACCGTCAAACAGGAGTGCCATAAAGACAATAGTTCCATCTAAAGTAAGAGAATCAAACCTAATTTATTTCTTGTTGTCAACAACAGTACTGCGCGTACACGCAAGTAGTCACACACACACACACACACACACACACACACACACACACACACACACACACACACACACACACACGGATTTTCAGCGTCATTCCCCTCACAGAAAAAAAAATATATATTGATATGAAGAGAGGTTAAAACATCTTGGTCAACGGTTGTCTCTCCTCTCTCCTCCTCTTCTTCACCGACCGCCTCCCCCCCCCCCCCCTAACCTCCCCTCCCCATCCCCTCCCGCCTCTCCTCTTTACACCCGTCACCCCTCTCTGTCTATATTTCTCTCCACCCCAACCCTATCACTCCCGCATTCCCCCCCCCCCCCCCCCTCACCCCCCACCCGTTTGCCCACTCTGCCACATATAGCCTATTTTGGTCCTCAACCTACTCTCATTTAAGACAAGCCATGAACTCCCCACCCCCACCTCCCCTTCTCTTCCTCCCTTCCCCTCCCACGCACCCACCCTCTGTCATTCTCCCACCTCCATTATGCACCTTTCTTCTCCACTCCTCTGTCACTCTCTTTGTTTCCCACACGCTCTCTCATTTCTGTGTGTGTGTGTGTGTGTGTGTGTGCAAGACATTTTCATAATGCTAACTTGAGGCCGATGTCAGATTTATCCCTGGATCTGTCACCGGTCGGACAAGATGTCTGCTGGCTTTGTTACCTGGTGTGAGATGCTCTGTCTGCTGTAGGCATACAGCGAATAATGATACCTGTGTTGTCGTCGCCCCCACCCCCAACCCCCACCCCCCCCCCCCCCTCTTCTTCCCCTCCTCTCTCTCTCTCTCTCTCTCTCTCTCTCTCTCTTTCTCTCTGCTTCCATTTTATATGGTGTGTGATGGTGTGGTAAGTCCTGCTCCGGTGTGTTCTTGCGGTATGTAAAGATGGCTTTGTTTTAGTTAAAGTTATAATTAACTTGAAAATCGGAAAAAAAGACACCTCTTCTCTCTCTCTCTCTCTCTCTCTCTCTCTCTCTCTCTCTCTCTCTCTCTCTCCAAGTTGGCATGTATGCAACCACACAGCGTCTTTCTGTTCCAAAATCCCTTCTGTATGGACACACCGGAAACGGAAGTGCATTTTCTACTTCATTTCAACAATAGCAAAGAGCTTAGACAAGATTTGCTCTCCTAGTCAACACTTCACAACAACCATTCAAGATTTAGTCTGCCTTGTTACTTGCCGCAAAAGATGCATCTGTTGTCATGATACCGGCCAGACGTTGTACGCTGAGCATTATACAATAGAAAATGTAGCTCGAGCTTTATCAATGGGATTATTGTTGTTTAAAATGTTCACCGTCTTGGGAACGGCCAAGGTTATTGTGACACTCTGTGTGTGTGTGTGTGTGTGTGTGTGTGTGTGTGTGTGTGTGTGTGTGTGTGTGCTTTGTGCTTTTGTTATATGTGTGAGATATCCTACTATGGCGGGTTTCGTGCGGCTTACAATGTGTGCTGTTCTTGGTATCAGCGCCCCACACACCCCCCCCCCCCCCCCCCCCCCCTCCCCCCCCCCCCCCCTTCTTCTTCTTCTTTCTTCTTCTTCTTGCGACAACAGAATACTTCTCTTAAAAAAAAAGAAATTATAGCACGTAACATCGTGTCTCTGCTTCAATATTATTTCTGGCACCACATCTATGGTTTTTTTTTCTGAAATCTGGAACATGTGCGCTTCATCAGGGCTTCTAGCACTTTGCTATTGTCAGAGAGGAATTTTGGGCTTTCCGAAAATTCAGAAGGAAAGCCGGTGGAGGAACATTCGGCTGTTCTGCAGTGTGCAAGCATGGAACTCTCCGTCTTTCTGTGTCCGCCATAGTCCATCATTCGTATTGCGTATAGAACAGAAATTTGAAACACAGCCTCTAGGAATTAGAATTCAAAGTTTGGTGGACACTAGAACATAAGAAACAAACAAACTTTGGTAGACACAAGAACATAAGAAACAAATGTCAAAATCATTAAGTAAGACGAATATGAGCATTTCCAGCCAGTGTATAAAAACTAGACCAAACAACAACAGCAACAACAACATGAACCCAAGATCAAGACACCGGTCAGTACTTGCATGGGTACTTTTTCTTTTGTGATGGATGAGCCTGGCATTTTTTTTCATGTAGTAATATTGCCCTATTTGATGTGTGTGTTTTTTTTTTCTATGGGAAACCGAAGGTGCAGAAAAAAAGAGACGAAACGAAGAAAGTCGAAGAAAAAAAAAACGGGAAAAGGAGACAGAAAGACAGTTCTCAGTTTCAGATATGAAAGCACATGAATGTCATGACATGACAAAACAGCCGCATAACACAACACCATTCAGAAACAAGGATTAGTTCTCAGCCTGGAAAACACTTATGAGAATCGCTGATTTCTTCCCGGGATAAGAAATATAGTTTTAAAGTTGAGAGAAGTCCAACCCTTGCCTCAAAATGAGTCCTACACCGGACACGGCATATCAGCAAGATTTCGCTATCCCAACAGGTGCGGCAAAAGGAACAAGATGCAAAGCATACAAACGTACTCCCAGTTTATCCTGAATACGCGTGAGGTATTCCATAAAGAAGAAAACCCGTCCTGGGCTGGTGTAACCGTTAGTAATGGCTATTCTGGTAAACATCGGCCATCAACTGTGACTTATATGTACATACTTACAAATTTTCAGAAACATCGGCCAAGCACTTTCTGAGATTTTCCATAAAGAAGAAAACCATTATGGGCCGTTAGTAATGGCTATAACGGTAAACTTAAACATCGGGCGTCATCCTGGACCCGTAATGAACATACCTACAAATTTCAGAAATAACGGTCACGTACTTTCTAAGATATTCCATGAAGAAGAAAAATCGTTACAGACTGTTACAGCCGTTACTAACGGCTATAACAGTAAGCTAAAATATGGGGCATCATCCGTGACCGATAATGAACATACCTACAAATTTCAGAAAGATTAGCCAAGTACTTTCTGAGATATTCATAAAAAGAAGAAGAACCGTTATGAGCCGTTACAGCCGTCAGCAACGGCTATAACGGTAAACTAAAACATTGGGCATCATCCGTGACCCATAATGAACCTACCTACAAATTTTCAGAAAGATCAGCCAAGTACTTTCTGAGATATTCCATAAAGAAGAAAAACCGTTAGGGGCCGTTATAGCCATTAGTAACGGTTATAACGATAACTTAACACATTGGTCATCATCCATGACCCATAATGAACATGCCTAGAAATTTTCAGAAAGACCGACCAAGTTCTTTCTGAGATATTCTATGAAAAAGAAGAAAAACAATTATGGGTCGTTACAGCCGTTAGTAACAGCTATAACGGTAAACTAAAACGTCAGGCATCATCCGTGACCAATAATGAACATTACTACAAATTTTCAGAAAGATCGGCCGAGTACTTTCTGAGATATTCCATAAAAAAGAAAAACCGTTATGGTAAACTAAAACCGGACATCATCCGTCGCCTATAATGCACATACCTACAAATTTTCAGAAAGATCAGCCAGGTGCTTTATGAGATATTCCATAAAGAAGAAAAACCTTTAGGTGCCGTTATAGCCGTTAGTAACGGCTATAACGTTAAACTAAAACATCAGGCATCATCCGTAACTCATAGCCAACACACCTGCTAAATTTAAGAAAGATCGGCCAAGTACTTTCTGAGATATTCCATGAAGAAGTAAAACCTTTACCGGCCATTACAGCCGTTAGTAAGGGCTATAACTGTAAACTAAAACATCGGGCATCATCCGTGACCCATGTTGAACATACCTGCTAATTCTCACAAAGATCGGCCAAGTACTTTCTGAGATATTCCATAAAGAAGAAAAACCGTTACAGGCCATTACAGCCGTTAGTAACAGCTGTAACGGTAAACTAACAAATCGGGCATTATCCATGACCCATAATGAACATATCTACAAATTTTCAGAAACAGCGGTCCAGTATTTTGTCTGGAGAGAGTGGAACACATTTTGACCGCGGACGGACACACACACACACACACACACACACACACACACACACACACACACACAGAGAGAGAGAGAGAGATGAGAGAGAGAGAGAGAGAGGAGAGAGAGAGAGAGAGAGAGAGAGGAGAGAGAGAGAGAGAGAGGAGAGAGAGAGAGAGAGAGAGAGAGCATCTCTTCGTTCCCATTCTAAAGTACTCACTGGGAGTACAAAAAGTAACACAAACGTTCAGCTTCTAACAAAAACGCTAGCATTGTAATAATGTTGGCTGTGTGTACCTGACACTCCTAGGTAAAAAACTAAACTGGACTGAAACCTTCAAACTGTTATGTTCTTCATTTTAACGTCTTTCTACTATGAGTGGTGTCACACGCTATATTAAAGGATGAGGAATGGAATGGTCAATGTGACTGAATGCTTTGACATTGTGGTATTGTCCCGGGGCTTGTGTTTAACCTTGAGTTTGCGGACATTGAGCTTTACCGACCTTCGTATGTAAGACAAGTTACCGGTTTCCTCTTCAGCGCTTTGTGAATCTGTGACTGTATGTCAAACCTTTTGGCAGAGAGAGAGAGAGAGAGAAAGGGAGAGAGAGAGAGGGGGGGGGGGGGGGGGAGGAGGGAGAGAGAAGAGAGAGAGAGAGAGAGAGAGAGAGACAGAGAGACAGACAGACAGACAGACAGAGAAGAGAAAGAGAATTTTTTTTGTTCCAGCTTCTTTCTGGTCATTCATCACCAAAAACGTTCGATGCTAACAGGAAATATTTAACTAAACAGACAAAATTTGATGTCCCGGAAAACACGCAAGCAAAATATAAATAGGCAGACTTTATACAATGGCAAAGGAGAAGGAAAGCCATTCTGTCCAGTGACCTCTGGTTATGATACTCTTACCACATGTTCCCTCACTGGGAAACGTTGACTTTCCCCTCTCAACATCTGTGCCTGGGACCTTGGACCGTCTTCACATTTCTCATCTCTTTCTACACTAACACGGACAGAGGTAGTATAGTAGTAGTAGTAGTAGTAGTAGTAGTAGTAGTAGTAGTAGTAGTAGTAGTAGTAGTAGCACTAGCAGCAGCAGCAGAAGTAGTAGTAGTAGTAAAAGAAAAAGAAGTAGAAGCAAAAGAAGTAGTAGTGGTAGTAGTAGTAATAGTAGCAGCAGCAGCAGCCGTAGTAGTAGCAATAGCAGTGGCGGTGGTAGTAGTAGTAGTAGTAGTAGTAGTAGTAATAGCAGTGGCGGTAATAGTAGTAGTAGTAATAGTAGTAGTAAGTAGTAGTAGTAGTAGTAGTAGGTGGTGGAGGTGGTGATGGTGGTAATGAGATGTCATGAGAGACAGACATCTCCCATTCTGTCTGAGCGGATCAATGGCACAAAAATCACTGGAGAAAAGCACAGCTGGAAACTCCTGTTGCACCAATTGTCTCCCTCAAGGTGAGAGGGCTGCCCGTCTTTCAAAGTCGGTACAGACAGTTCACTATTGGGTGAAGACTTTTGATGGTGTAACCAGTTAGTAAACGAGCTTAGTTCTCGTGAGAGGAAGAAGGGTAAAAAAAATACTGGGAATTAAAGAAGAAGAAGAAGAAATGCGCATTGTATCTGTCACCGCTACACCACGCAAGGCAGACCACTCTCAAGTCAGTGTCGGAGACTTATTGGGCTTGTTCATTGTTCGCGGTACTCGGGTTTCATGTGGAAGACTTTTGTTTCAGTATCAAGGGGTTGTGGAGAGGTCAGGACTCAGACTCAGTCTGTCCCTTGCAGGGACTGTGGGGTGTCCCTGTCGTCGCCTAGAGATGTGCAGGGTCAATCCCTTCGTGTACTTTACGGCTCTTTCGTACATGTGGCATGGAATGTAGTCATAATCATGGTTAGTGCGTTCCGTCATGGAGCTGACGGGCGTGAGTTGCGACCATACCTAGGGTTGAATTTTTTTTATGGCTAGAACCATCCCCAACTCCTCTCTGTCCACACAGAAAGAGCAAGGTATCTGACTCAGTTCAGACAATGCTGAGACCATGGAAAGAGGTTACGCTCCACCTTTCTCCATGATACCGTGACCTAGACGAGGTCAACTTCTAAAGGTTATTATTCATCTGTGAGATTTTTAGATTTTTGAATTTTTATTTACATGATTATTTCGTTTTAAATGCAGTTAGCGCATGTTTTACAAATCGTAGAAAAAGAGGGTGCAGACTTTTTAATTAATTTGTAACCCTTCACCTGGCTTTCAAAGTTGGTACTGGCATCAAATCCGTATACAGTTAAAATTAATGATCGTTAGCAATGTTCAGTATGTTGAGCCTAAATGAAAATTATTAGATGGATATCAATTCAGTACGTTTTTTTTTTCTTTCTCCTTATTTGTTTTCGAACAGGGCACGCAGTCTCGCTATTAAAGTTCCCTGTCTTCAGTTTTAGCTTGAATAGTACAAACGCAGTGTGTGTGTGTGTGTGTGTGTGTGTGTGTGTGTGTGTGTGTGTGTGTGTGTGTGTGTGTGTGTGTGTGTGTGTGTGTGTGTGTGTATACGTTCGCGGTAAGTCTGAGGTTCACTGAGAGAAATGATACATAGGTGACCCGTTTGATGTTATCATTGTTATCAAAACAACACTTGCGTGGTTTTAACATATCAAAACTAGATAGAGGAAAACCCAATGGCAAATGGCAACACCCATATTTCAGAAATGAATTAACTAGGAGCAAAGAAAACGCACGAATCTGTAAATATGCATATCAAATATAGATATTTGCATCATTACAAATTCATCTGACTGTGGTTATTCCTACCTGGCTAGATTCGTGCTCGTATTCCTTTCAGCGGGGATCTCTCTCTCTCTCTCTCTCTCTCTCTCTCTCTCTCTCTCTCTCTCTCTCTCTCTCTCTCTCTCTCTCTGTCTCTGTCTGTCTGTCTGTCTGTCTGTCTGTCTGTCTGTCTGTCTGTCTGTCTGTCTGTCTCTGTCTGTCTGTCTGTCTCTGTCTGTCTGTCTGTCTCTGTCTGTCTGTCTGTCTGTCTGTCTGTCTGTCTCTCTCTTCTCTCTCTCTCTCTCTCTCTTTGTCGGCTTGTCTCTGTCTGTCTATCTGTGTCTGTTTGTCTGTCTGTCTGTCTGTCTGTCTGTCTGTCTCTCTCTCTCTCTCTCTCTCTCTCTCTCTCTCTCTCTCTCTCTCTCTCTGTGTGCCTGTCTCTGTCTGCGTGTTTCTGTCTGTCTGTCTGTCTGTCTGTCTGTCTCTCTCTCTCTCTCTCTCTCTCTCTCTCTCTCTCTCTCTCTCTCTCTCTTCTCTCTCTCTCTCTCTCGGCCATCACAGCAGGACGTCTATTTTAAGCCTTTGGTAAATGGGCTCGAATTTGAACAAGTCTCCGGAAAACATCGTTCCCCAGGCGCCTACACGCACATGCCGACGCGTTCAAGCGCACATCATTGCTACGCACACGCCCATGATCGTCATAGACCCGGGCTTGAGTGATGGGTAATAACGTGACGGAAATGACGATACTTAAGCGGTAGCCTAATCGAGGAATGATGACCCGTTTTTCCTTTCCGGCCAATAAACGCGTCAGCGTGTGTGTGTGTGTGTGTGTGTGTGTGTGTGTGTGTGTGTGTGTGTGTGTGTGTGTGTGTTGTTGTTGTTGTTGTTGTTGTTGTTGTTGTTGTTGTTGTTGTTGTTGTTGTTGTTGTTGTTGTTTAAAGGCTGAAACCTAATGGAGTGTAGAAACTCTGCACCAGATTTAGACCAGACTGAGAAAGTTACTATTTGTGACCTGCCACTACGAGATTTTTTTTTCAGTTTTCTTTTCTTTTTTTTATTTGTTTATCTGAAGTTTTGAAATGTACATAAGTTTAACATGTGCACAGCTTCGAAAAAAAATGTGGGGGGAAATTTGATATTAGAATGAATGAGTTAGAACCCCCCCCCCCTCCCCGTCGCAAAAAAAAAAAAAAAAAAAGAAAAAAAAAAACTAAAAAAACCCCAAAAGATAAAAAAAAAACAAACAAAAAAAAAAAAAAACGCTTTGGCCATTTCAAGTCTTACTGTGCTGATGAGAGCTATACGAAAACGGGCCTCTCGAGTTCTTGCAATCCCCGTGCGGCACATTTTCTTCAGCCCATCTTATCAAAGCGAATGTTTTACAGCAACTGAATATTGCTACATAAAAATGTAGGCGTAGAAAAATAAATAGATAACAAGTGAAATAACCTGCCGCGTGTTTTGGCCTCGTACTGCGATATGGCCCGCCTAAGTTAAGATTAGCTTCCTGCTTGGTGGCCACATGCAAAGTGTTCTTGGTCTGTCTGTCTGTCTGTCTGTCCGTCTGTCTGTCTGTCTGTCTGTCTGACTCTCTCTCTCTCTCTCTTATGTGTGTGTGTGTGTGTGTGTGTGTGTGTGTGAGAGAGAGAGAGAGAGAGAGAGAGAGAGAGAGAGAGAGAGAGCGTGCGTGCGTGCGTGTATGCGTGCGTGCGTGCGTGTGTGTGTGTGTGTGTGGTGAAAGAAAAACAGAGTGATACAGCAATAAACAAACTACTGACATGTGTGTGTGGTGAAAGAAAAACAGAGTGATACAGCAATAAACAAACTACTGACATTTCTTTTTTCTTTCCCGCGTGGGAAGAAAGCTGTCTCTTTACCTACTTGCTGTGGTGAATTGCAATGGGCCGGGTACCGGCCCAATAGATGAGCTGACAAGTTGCGTCAGCACTGAGAACTGCGTGGAGCGGTTAGACCGGCGTCAGTGCCACGGAAGCCTGAGTCACTGAACCGTTAACAAATGTTGTTTCCATTTAGCGTTTATTTTAGGAATGGATGGAAAAAGCGGAGTGGGGGGGGGGGGGGGGGGGGGGGGGGGGGTCGAGGTAAGGAGACGAGGCGAGGAGGGGCTGGGGTGAGGGTAGGAAGGGATGCAGTGGGCGGGGGAGGTGGGGGGGGGGGGGGCGGGCTATAACGAGGCCGGCTGAACTATGTTGACAATGTATCAAACAATATGTGTGTGTCGTCAGGTAGATAACATGGACTCGCGAATGGCGGTACGACTTTATACCTTGGTTCCAAGTGCGAAGCATGCACTGAAGAAAAAAAAAAACACAGAAAAAAGAAAAAGGGAGAAAAAAAAAAAAGTAAAATTGAAAGAAAAAGAAGAAAGGGGGCAAAAAAAACCGAAAAACAACAACAACACAACAACAACACACACACATGCCTGTAGCATGCGATTGCACCCTTCACAAAAAAGGTGGGCCATCGAGTGGTGGTGAAATTCATGACAAGCAAAGAAGACAACAATAAAAAAAAAAAAGATGCAGGCTGGTGTCGTGTTTAAAACATCATCATCTCCGAAGACGGAATGCTGCTACCCAAATGGTAGTGTTGAAAGTATCGCATACACGCGCATTTCGCAAGCGGTGAACCTATGTTTTTAACAAGAAGCGAAGAAGAAGAAGGAGATGAAGAAGAAGAAGAAAAGGAGGAGGAGGAGGAAGATGAGTAGCAGGAGGAGGAGGAGGAGGAAGAGGTGTGTAGCAGGAGGAGGTTCTAGAGGAGAGAGGAAGGACGACGAAGAGGAGGAGAAGATGAAAAGATGAAAAGAAGAACAAGAAAAGGAGACGAAGAAGAACATGTTGGAAGTAAGCACCACAATTTTGTTTTTAATGAGAGCAGTTCTTTATTTTTCATAATTTACAATTACAAAGTGCGTCATTTTGCACACTGGTAGCTCAGTAACTTCCATTTTTGTAACGTTTTTTGTTAATTTTGGGGGGGGGGGGGGTTGTTTGCGTTTGCAACAAAATATAATCATATTTTTTTTTCTAAAGCGGAAATGCTAGTTAGCATATATATATGTGAGTAAGAATAAGAAGAAACCTGACCTTTACAAATTCAACAAAGTAGTGATTGTGAAGACGTGTAGATATTTTCATGGTCAGTTTTACAAATGAGAACATTCTACGATTTCGTTCAAAAGTCATATTCAGTACCTTTGTGTTGGTGCCTTCGGTTCTGTTAAGTAGCTTTAAGCCATTTAAATTTTCTCTTTCTTATTTGGTGAGTATGTCGACAAGGTAACTTCACCGTTTGCTTTTGGCAAGTCTCCTTTCCCAGTTCTGGCAACTGTCAGGTTCTATATAATCTTATTGCCAAATAGTTTTCGCTTTTCTCGCACACTTTGGAACAGAGGGTATCGCGCAAAAAAGGTTTGTTGTGAATAGGAACGGTTCCATTAATCAGTTTCATTATGCTTCTGTAATTATAAGGGTGGACAGATGTAACAATTACCAAATACATGATAAAATGTTTATGAATGCCATCTTTCTCCATGAATATGTTGAACTAAATTATACTTTTTCTCTGCAAATTACATATTTGACATTTTTTCTTTTTGTCAATGTCCATTGAAAGACATCTTTTTCGGGATCAGAATATTACAATTACAGTTGCTATTTCCCTATAATGTATTCCCCTATTTTTTTCACATGCTTTGAAAACATCAGACAACATATTTTCATTCTTATCAAAGTCTGTCAACCGTCCCAATAATTGATTACCATTTTTATTGCATCACTATATAAACTGAGTCATATTTGTTTTAACGTACTTTAGAGTTCATGTAATTTTTTTACGCATGCCGCCTTGATTAATATTTCATATCATTTTTTTTTCAACTTTTTCGTTTCTTTTTCTGTTCCACAGAAATGAAAAAGCACAGGTTACTTCGGCATTCAAAATTTCATGATGAGATCTTGACAGCAATTGTCTTTTGGCATAACAGTGTGTACACACATATCTCTCTCTCAGTCCTCTCTGTGCCTGCTGGCGCTTGAGGCTACAGCAAGAGATCTCCATTTGGCTCTGTCTGCGGCTGCTCTGGGGGCTGTGTTGAGAGTCAGTCCTTTGTATTTCAGCTCCCTTTCTATTGTCCTGCGCCAAGTTTCTTTGGTCGTCCCCGTTTTCTTTTACCTTGGGGAGTCCAGCGCAGGGCTGTTCCGGGGAGTGAGCTGGGTGGCATGCGACAGACATGCCCTAACCATCTCCATCGACGCGCCTGGATGGTGTCCTGTATTGCGGAGACTCCTGTTCTAGTCCTCAGTTCTTCGTTTGAGATGATGATCGGCCAGAAGATCCTGAGGATACGTCGCAGACACTTGTTCTGGAAACACTTCCAGCTTTTTTCTCAATGGCGACGGTCGTCTTCCAGCACTCTGAGCCATACAGGAGGACGCTGAGGACATTGCTTTTGAAGAGTGGAATCTTCGATTGGATGCTGAGGACGGTGGATCTCCAGATGGGCCTTAGCATTGCGAAGGCTTGGTTGGCTTTGCTGATTCTGGCGTTGATCTCCTGGTCGCAGTTGCCGTCTGTGGTCATCTTGCTGCCCAGGTATACAAATTCCTGAATATCATCAAGTGGTTTGCCGTTAGCGGTGATGGGGTTGCTTCTGGCATTTTTTCTCATGACCTGCGTCTTCCTCTCGTTGACCTTCAGCCCACTGGTGATGGCTATCTCGCTGAGGCTTTCTGTCTTCTGCTGGACGTCCTGATGCTTGTGTGACAGCAGTCCCAGGTCGTCTGTGTAGTCAATGTCCTCCAAGACTGAGGTCAACGTCCACCGGATTCCCTGTTGCTTTTCCTGGGTGACGTTTCGCATCAACCAGTCGATGGCCAGGAGAAGAGGATCGGTGACAGTATGCAGTACGCACATATTAGCACCAGCAAATTTGACAAAGTACATGTACAACTCTATAAACCGAAAAACCCTATTATTTCTACAATTCCAAAGTTCTGTAAATTATCCCAAGAGATGTAGATATATATATGTCATCGTGCCAGTGAGTTCTTCTGAGACATATCTAAACGACTGGCACATTTTTCAATTTCATATCTTTTCAGATATGAAACATATTGCTCAAATTGAGGTTTTGTACCTTCGAACTTACATTTGTAGACATAAAATTTAGCTAGCAGCAGAATAGGGTCAAATATACTGTCTGTCTTATGATGGTCATCGCATTCAAGTATAAAACTATCTTTTCTGTTAGTACTAAATTTGTATTGGCACACGTTTCGTTTAACGAGTCCTGAAATGCACTCCAAACATTTTTCACATGATCACATGTCCAAAAAACATGGTGTATGCTTTCTTTTTGATCGTGACAAAAGCAACACTTGTCAGAGTCGGTTATGTTCATTTTCTGTAGAATTACGTTTGTTCCTAAAATTCTGTGTATCAGTCTGATTTGGAACCATTTTAATTTAAACATGTTTTTTTTTTGTCCAATCTTTTTAAATGCTTTGTCCCAACAACCTTCAGTTCCAAGTCTTTCTCACCACTAACCACAACATCAGGGTTCAGAAGTATCTTGCATTAATATATTGTAATACTAGCTCGCTCTTCTAGGAGCTGAAGAAATATTAATAACTTGTTTGAATAATTCAATGTCTTGTGTGTTGTTTCCAGTCCTACTTCAACTGCATATTTTCTGATAGCGCATATGAGCAATGTGCTCAGTGCAATCACTCAACAAGACTAACTTTTCAGTGAAAGCCTGAACGCTAAAAAGTTGCCATAATCATTCAGCAAATGTCCGATAAAAAGAACAGTTTTTTTTTCTGATCCAATTTTTATAAGAAACTGACTTTTGGCCACCTTTAATGTGACTGTTACAGAACACTGGTTCAGGACAGAGTTCTCCAATAGTTTTGCTATGATTTACTCCCCCAAATTCTTTATGTGCTTTACACATATCTTTCCAAAATGCATAAACGCAATCTTGTTTGGGCAAATCATGGCAATATTTGGATACTGAAGACACGAAAGTGCTTTCCATTCATGGTTGTATGATTGTATTTTACGAAGCCATGCCAATGTTAATGCATTCAGGTATTTCTTAATGTTGGGTATACCTATACCTCCAGATTATTTGTTTAAAATTTCTATATAATTATCAAACTATTATATGTACATTATCCAATGTGCATTTGTTTGGAATCAATTCAGTCTGATTTTATCGAATACAAAGATGGTTATTTTTTTTTAGTCGTCGAGTGGCAATGTGGGCCGATTACATTTTATAAGCAACATTGAAAATTGAAAACTGGTCTCCATTTTTTTTTTTCTCACGCACTTTGTCTGTTTTCGAAACACAAACAATAACCCCCTTTTTTTCTGTAGAGTTGACAGTTCTCTCTTTTGGAAGCCTTCATTTAGCGACCTTACTACAAAAATCCCAGGACGACGCAAAGAGAATGATCAATGAGCAATTTGCACACATCAAGTGTCTTTATGTAATATTCCTGAGAGAAGAGAGAGAGAGAGAGAGAGAGAGAGAGAGAGAGAGAGAGAGAGAGAGAGAGAGAGAGAGAGAGAGAGAGAGAGAGAGAGAGACAGACAGACAGACAGACAGACAGAGAGAGAGACAGAGAGAGAGAGAGAGAGAGAGAGAGAGAGAGAGAGAGAGAGAGAGAGAAGACCATCCCTTAAGCATGGACAAAGAACCCTCTCTTCGCGAAACGTGTTTAAAACGTCTCAAACGTTTAAAACACATTACCGTATCAAAAGCTCGGGTGTGTCATGGACATAAAGCAAAAAAACTTTGTCGAGATCGCTCTAAAAAACCGATGTGTATAGCACGACCGGTCTTGTATAGGCGACACAGCGAGTCTACGGGCTGACTACGGCAGGAGAAAAAAGTATTGGTAGTTTGAATGGCCAGCTTCAAAAAGGACAGACTGTGCCCCACTTCAGCTGACAAATAGAGCGCTTGATTGGTGGACCCCCGTAGTAGAGGGGCTCACTGGTTTGCTAACTTACCCGCTTGCTTGCCTGGTCGAAGAGCAACGATTAGTTGATGGTTCACAAGCGGTGGAGGAGAAAAGTAATTTGAATACGAAGAAAAAGATTATTCAAGCAATTCAATGGCGCGCCGCACGCACTTAAGTGCCAGTAGGCCAGCCAGGTGGGTGGGTAAACTAAACACTCACGCGAGAGAGAGAGAGAGAGAGAGAGAGAGAGAGAGAGAGAGAGGAGAGAGACAGACAGACAGACAGACAGACAGACAGACAGACAGACATACAAGCATACAAGAGACAGAGACAGAGAGAGAGAGAGGGGGGGGGGGGGGGTGTTGATAGGGAAGTAAGTTTGATAGGCTGGCGCGCACTCTTGCATGTGTGTGTGTGTGTGTGTGTGTGTGTGTGCGAAAATTATTTTACGATAGTAGATCTACGCTGAAGAAGATTTTTTTTTTGCCTTTCAAACTGTTTGTAGAAAGAGTTAAATAAGCTAACCTATAATACGTGTCATCTTCTTTACACACACACACACACACACACACACACACACACACACACACACACACACAGAGGAGAGAGAGAGAGAGAGAGAGAGAGAGAGAGAGAGAGAGAGAGAGAGAGAGAGTTCTCATCATGTTGATCGTTGTCATTATAAATAACCGAAATGCGATTACAAGGAATACTGATCTGGTCCGTGTGCAAGTGCATCGGCTTCGCAGAGCGGTAACTTCGACATTGCACACTCACCCTCCCCCCCCTCCCCCACCTCCCTCATCCCCAAGATGGACACGGGCTCCCAACTTTTCTAGCAGCGTGACGTCATATCTCGTTCCCAATTCGACAGGAGATCTCTCTCCCTTCACGGCAGTATTTATCTTGTCTGTAACGAAGAAGTGGATTTTGAAATGCAAAGAAGATGCATGAAAGACAACGTTATCTGAACTTCGTTTTTTTATACCCCAGTTCTTCTAGAACAGGGAGTACTTTACAATGGGAACGAAGAATGCTGTCTGTGTGTCTGTCCGTCCGTGGTCAAAATGTGTTCCGCTTGCTCCAGACAAAACGGCTGGACAGATCTTTCTGAAAATGTGAAGATATGTTCATTATGGGTCACGGATGATGCCCAATGTTTTATTTCACCAGAATAGCCGTTACTAACGGCTATAATGATATTTTGTGATGTACAGTTCAAGCAATAACGGTTTACAAACTTAAGTGTAACCAAGCTTTGTAAGCTCCTCGGTAGTATAGTGGATAGTGTCCCCGCCTGTCACGCGGGAGACCGGGGTTCATTTCCCCGTCGGAGACAGCAGTTCCTTTTTTTTTTTTATCTTACATACAACATTTCTACCACCAAAAGGGGAGAAAGTTCTATAGTGACTGATTTATATACATACATATTTTTTCTTTTTATAGTGTTACTGCTGACTGGGAGTACGTTTTATATGCTTTGCATCTTGTTTCTCCCTATTTCCATCCCATTTACATGCGTTTTCAATGTATATGTTGGTTTCCTGATTCACAGAAAAAGCGGTAAACTGGCATGCGATTACAACTGCACGAGATGGCAGTTCCGACAACACTTACACCGAAGGCATCACTGCTGTCCTGCTCTCAACACCAATTGACCAGCACGATGATATATGATTCACAGTGTGAATACCAGACAGACGGCTAGACCCATTATTTAAAGTCCGCTCATTGCCTTCAAAGTATTTATACTGAATGCGACAACACACTCGAGAACTTGGTCTATCGCGTTAAATGGCAACAGGAGCTCGCCGATTTCACCCAACGAACATCCAGTTTTGACTTTGAGGTGAACGAGAGTGCTTAGCTAGTGATTAGATATGATACAGTCATGTAGGGAGTCTTTAAAAGCGATGTTCACACACACACACACACACACACACACACTAAGTCACG
>JADBJO010006234.1:62500-65000 GCA_016801955.1 Conus betulinus
GTGATGTTCACATTTATCTTCCATTTCTCATAATGGTTTCAACAATTTTTTCTTCCTCATTACATGTCCGCCCGTCTCTGCTTTCCGATGATATATCTTACCTCCCTTTCCTCTGTTATGATGTTTTCATCCTTTTTTCCTTTCCCTCAAGGACCTCACCTATTTTTACTTTCTCACGATTCATCGTGGATTTCTCTTTTCTTATATAACCGCATTCATCTTTCATTTTTCCTGATGTGATCGTTCATCTATCATTTCTCAGCATAACCTTGTTCACCCTCCTTTTGTCAAGATATCTTTGTCGATGGTTTCTGTTTTTGTTTGTTTCCTTTCTCATGGCATAATTCATATTTCCTCTCTCATTATGTGCTCAGTCGTCGTATTTCCTTTCTCATGACGTCTGTCTTCTTCTTCCATTTATGACCGTGTTTTCATCCATTTTCCTTTTCTAATGAGGTCCTCATTCGTCTTTCCGTTGTCTCTGTGTTGCCGTGTATGTTTTTCCTTGACACATGATGTTTCATTTGCATTCCCTTTCGTGCTCTTGTCTGTGTCTTCGTACCTTTATCCATGACTTCAGCCACCTGTCCTTTTATTATGCGTGTGTTTCTTTTCTATTTAGTTGTCTTATACATCTGCCTCAGCTGTAATGTCCGGATCCATGTTTCCATTCTCACAATGACCTCATCCATCTTTCTTTTTCTTCTTATGATGTCCTCCTTATACGTCTCACCTTTATCTTCATATTGTCGATATTTTTTTTTTCTCATCATGTCATGTATCTTTCCTTCCTTATCTTTGACCATGTTAGGGTTGCCCGCTGCCTTTAGATCTTTTGGAGAAGTCTATAGGTCATGCTTTGTCTCCTTCAATGCATCAGGAGTACCTACTGTGGATAGTGGTTTGGACTGGCACATAGGCCATATCAGGGCTGTTCACTGATTGTATTTCTTTGGATAGGTGTATGAACTATCTCAAAGCTGCGCACTTTTGATGATTGTGTCGCCATCATACTTTTTCCGTGAAGTGTAGGAGATGTGGACACGCCTAGTTCTAAAATATTTTCTCCACAAGGTGTAGAATATCCATGCACACCAGGTACCTTGTTCTTTGTACTGTCATATGTAGGCAGTCCTGTGTAGGATATCCTTGCACACCAGGTACCTTGTTCTTTGTACTGTCATATGTAGGCAATCCTGTGTAGGATATCCCTGCACACCAGGTACTTGTTCTTTGTACTGTCATATGTAGGCAATCCTGTGTAGGATATCCGCGCACACCAGGTACCTTGTTCTTAGTACTGTCATATGTAGGCAATCCTGTGTAGGATATCCGTGCACACAAGGTACCTTGTTCTTTGTACTGTTATATGTAGGCTTTCCTGTGTAGGATATCCGTGCACACCAGGTACCTTGTTCTTTGTACGGTCATATGTAGGCTATCCTGTGTAGGATATCCGTGCACACCTGGTACCTTGTTCTTTGTACTGTCATATGTAGGCAATCCTGTGTAGGATATCCATGCACACCAGGTACCTTGTTCTTTGTACTGTCATATGTAGGCAATCCTGTGTAGGATATCCATGCACACCTGGTACCATGTTCTTTGTACTGTCCTATGTAGGCTTTCCTGTGTAGGATATCCGTGCATATCTGTGCATACCTGGTATCATGTTACTTTCTCCGTAAGGTGTAGACTATGTTTTTGTGTAGGATATGTGTGAAAACCTGCATCATATTACCTTAACTGTAAGGTGTAGACTATCTTTGTGTAGGGTTACCTGTGCATACTTGGCATCATGTTTCTTCCCCATAACGTGTGTAAACGGTCCATGTGTAGGATATCTTTACACACCTGGCACTGTATTTTTTTTTTTCCGCAGAGTGTAGGCTGTCCTTGTGCAGGATATCTGTGAGCACCTCGCATCATGATACTGTCACCACTATTATGTAGACTGTCCTTGTGGATACGGATGCACACTTGACACACCATTTCTTTCTTCATAATGTGTAGGCTGTCCTCGTGTAGGGCGTTTGTGCACATCTGGCATCACATTTTCCTTCTCCCCAAGTTTTAAGCTGTCCTCGTGTAGAATATCTGTGGACACCTGGCATCATTTTCTATTTTCCGTAAAGTAAGCTATCCTTCTGTAGGATAACCCTGCATACCTGGCATCCAGTTACTTTCCCCGGGACATATAAACTGTCTGTGTAGGTTATATGTGCATACCTGGCAACCTCTTACTTTCTCAGGGAGCTGTAAGCTGTCCTGATGAAGGATGTTGATCTGGCAACCTGTTATTTCCTCCGGAAGATGTAGGCTATCCTTGTGTAGGATAAATGTGCATACTTGGCACACTGTTGATTTTTCTGTACGGTGAAAGATATCCGTACGCACCTGCTACCAGTCTCACGTCTTCTCTGATCTTGCAGTTGATTGAAAGTGGCAGCATAAGGGGTTGTTTCAGTCTGTCTGTTTAGAATTCGGGTTTGTTATTTTG
>JADBJO010006234.1:75000-90000 GCA_016801955.1 Conus betulinus
GTCAGTGCTTTATTCTTGTGTCTTAAGAGGTTATTTTTTTAATATTTTGTACTTTTCACAGGAAAATGTAGCTGGTTTTGCTGTTTCATGATTTTCTTTTGCTTCTTAGGTGGCACCTTTAGTTTTTGTTTGTTTGTTTGTTTGTTTGTTTTTGAAAACTCAATAAAACATACTACGGTATCGCACACCAACCTTTTTCTGGGATAGCAATTTTCTTAAAACCGAAAAAGCAGACGTTACCAAGTTACCACTTTCCGCGGTCACTGAGGAGAAACAATCGGGTTTCGAAATACTGGTGTCTGACCAGGAGTTATATGTTAGTGAGTTTCCTCCCCATTGGAGACTGTCTCCCCTTTGCTTACTGAACGCTCATTTTGAGAAGCATTTATTATTTCCCATTCACCCACTCAAGCACTTACTGGTAGTTAGGCAGAATTATCTACCACTGCAGATATGAATGCTTATCTCCCCCTATTTTTCTTCAATCTAAGACATAAAGAGCAAGTTTTTGTTTATAACTGAATATTTCTTGCAGTCATTGCAAGGCCAAGCTGGTCTGTAAGTTGCTGGAATGGTGCTCGGCTAAATTAGTGATTCTGTTAAGAATAAGATCAGGCATGAGGCACCCCCTCTGCCCCCCACCCTTCCCGCGACCCTTCACCCTCCTGCTTCGGATGTTCCTTTAATTAAACTTGACCATTTTCAATCCGTCATCGATGTTTGGCTTGAACACTTTGATATGTTTCAGTTTTTTTAGCTGTAGTCCTCGTCTGTCCGCCTCAGAATGGTCAGCTTTGTTAATACTTGACCTGTAGCGCTCTCGGAGAGGCACTGTGGGTTGGCTGATATGGGAGAGTTCGGCTTGAAAGAGTCTTCAGAGATGTAAAATGTGTAGATCGAAAGTATAGTACCAATCCCTTTGATTGATATTGCGTTATTTACGGTCGACCACGAACTCGTCAGGGCGATCTTAACAAGTATGTTTCCAACATTGGATCGCACCGTTAGGTTTGTGCTTTCCTGAGAAAGTGATAACACCTCTTCCTACAGTTCAAGAGTTAACTTATTGGACCATTAGGTTTGCAAAGTACAACAGTACGCTTTTGTTGCTGCTGCGTCGTCCATTGAAAAGCTGGCTTTTGTGGGAAGGGAGGTAGGGGGCGTGAGTGTGGGAGGTTACAAGCATTGAACCCCGTGCGAGATGCATGGAAAGGAATAAAGGTTTTATCAGGTTCAGGTAAATGTTCAAACCAAAATATTAGTAACAAAAAAACAGCAAAAGAACAGAAGCAATTTGCAGAAAAGCTGAACGATTTTTACTGTAGATTTGATGATAAAGATTTTAGTAAAGAATTAAAGGAAGTGAAGGAAGAACTCCAAAGCAATGTTAAAAACGATGTTGATGGAAGTGATTCTGTTGTGATTGAGGAAAATGATGTTCAGTTGTTTTTCAAACGTTTAAATGTGAGAAAGGCAATGGGCCCTGATAATATCTGTGGAAAATTGTTGAAGGGTGTGTGCTTCTCAGCTCTCCTATGTTTACAGTTGTTTGTTTACCTGGTCACTTAGAGAATGTATAATTCCTGTTTTATGGAAAAATGCCACTGTATGTCCTGTTCCCAAAAAACGCAACCCAAGCTGTTTTAAAAATGATTACCGACCAGTTGCCCTCACATCTGTTGCAATGAAATGTCTTGAAAGAATTGTCCTCAGTTATGTTTTTTTTAAAAGATACTACACAGTACCAAGACCCGTTTCAGTTCGCATACCAACAGAACAGATCAACAGATGATGCCACACACTCACACTTCTCCATCATGCTTTTTCACACCTCGAAAAACCTGCCTCCTTTTTGTACGCATTCTCTTTATTGATTTCTCATCAGCATTCAACACCATACAACCACATCTGATGGCAAAGAAACTCATTAACATAAATGTGGGTAACAAGCTCATTCTTTGGATAATTGATTTTCTTACACAGAGGACACAGTCTGTTCGATATCAAAGTGTTGTTTCGTCTTCCAGAGTCATTTCAACTGGCGCACCCCAGGGTACTGTTTTATCACCACCAGTGCTTTTTACTCTGTACACAAATGATTGTTCAGGAAGTGATTCAACTTTGTACATTAAATATTCAGATGACTCAGCACTTGTAGATCTTTCCAACTCTGATTCTGTTTACTTCAAGGAGGTTCAAAGATTTGTTGACTGGTGCGATCATAACTATCTTGATCTGAATGTAACAAAAACGAAAGAAAATGTTGATTGATTTTAGAAAGAATCCAAAAGCTGTACCACCACTTTTTATCAAAGGTGCTGAAGTAGAACATGTTGAATCATACAAATATTTAGGAACTTTTATAGATAATAAGCTGAATTTTAAATCCCATGTTGAGTATGTCCACAAAAAATGTCAAACCAGATTATATTGTCTTCGCAAGCTGCGATCATTTCATGTGAATACTGACATTCTTCGGACATTTTATTCATGCTTCTTGGAATCTGTTCTAACTTTCTCATTTATGTGTTGGTATGGTGGGTTGACTGTGAAGAGCAGAAATGTGCTTGAGAAAAGTGGTGAACGTGGGAGGAAAAATCGTTGGTGTGAGACAAAAAAGTCTGAGTGAGCTATATAGGTGCCGTGTTAGTTGTAAAGCGAAGAAGATTACGTGTGTGACCAGACCCACGTCCTTGCAAATCAGTATGACCTTCTTCAGTCAGGACGAAGATATCGATCGGTTAAATGCAGAAGTGTCAGATTTAAACAAAGTTTTATTCCCCTGTCCATTGATTTCTTGAACCGAGAAGATGTTTAATTGAAATCCAAATTCCTCTATATGAATGTATGTCATATGTGTGAAAATGGGTAATGTGGCTAAATTATTGTTTATTTGCTGTGAATGTGTGTGACCACAAATTAATTTCTCAAATTGAGATAATAAAGTTTACTTGACTTGACTTGACTTGACTTGTCCTTCCAGCGGAAATGAAAATAACTTTAATAATGATAATAATAAGACACTACTGCCACTACACTACTACTACTTCTACTACTACTTATGATAATAATAAAGAAGATGAAGAAGAAATAAGCAATAGGAGCCATTGCGTAGGTAATTGTTATTGGACCGCTTACGCAATGTGTGCTTAATTGGGGACATTCGCCACAACACTTCCCCACATCTTGCTGCTATCTCCCTAACCCTTCCTTTCCCTCTTCACTTCCCCCAAATTTCCCCCCCCCCCCCCCCCCCCCCCCCCCCACCCGCCCCAGCCCCACTCCCCACTCCGGCATCCCCTGCAGCTTTTTTTTTTTCTGGTACTGTAGATGTGGGGTTCATCAAAAACCTACCTACCCTTAACCGCTCTCCCGTGCCCCCTTCCCTCCTGCCCCCTTCTTCCCTCTCACACACACTTGCAGAAACACACGCACAGAAATCCCGAGCGCTGTTGTTTGACAACACAGCTTTACTATGTGATTGAGTGAAACCAGATTAATGTCGAATTTTCATTTCTTCTACGAAGTTAGGTATTTCTCAAGTCATGGGCACGATGTCTAAGTCTCTCCGTTCTGCCATGCCGTCCAGATTTTTTTTTTTTTTTTTCTTTTTTTTTTTTTTTTTTGTTGTTCTGTCATGTCGAATCTCTTTGGCTGCACGACGACAGACATCCTACTTACAGTCTACCTGGTGTTGCCAGTCTCTATCTTGCATCGTCTGCATGCCAAGTTGGAGCCAGCGTCCATGCCCCAGGTCTTTCTCGTTCATAGTTCAATCCCGCATCCTTTCCTTCTCTCGATGAAACAGGAATTCACAACATCCTGAAGAAAAGTCATTAGAAGTCCCATGAGACTTCCGCACAGCAGCTGTGTTATTCTCTTAGTGTCTAAAACTTCCCAGTGTCGCCCACGTGTGAACACACAACTCTTCGGTATTAATTTGTTGGCGTGATACTTCTCAAGCCCAATTGAATACCCATGTCGTCGTGGCATTTGCGTTCATCTCCTGTCGTCTCGGACATATTCTGTGTCAGCGGTAGCACACTTCTCACAAAGAGCCAAACTTCGTCCCATTGGAATCCAGCATCCAGCATGGGGGGGGGGGGGGGGGGGGGGGGGGGGGGGGTCTTTCAGTTTGAAACTTTGTTCCTGTTTTCTGGCAACTCTATGCTTGTAAGTTCTTCCTCTTTTCGTTTCATGTTCTTGACTCTGTTATTTTGTTTCCTAACTGCTGTTTGATATATTGTTCTGCCTATGTGGCCCATTCTTGAGTCTGCTGTGTTCTATACTCTTGTCTTTACACGTTGACATTCATCCCATGGGAAGGCAGGAGAGGAAGATGGGTGGGCGAGGGGGTGGGGGGTAATAAAATGTCTTTCAGTTTAAATCTTATACCTGTCTTCTGGAAACCTTATGATAGTTATTTCTTCTCTTGTTGTTCTCTTTTTCATTCTGCTTTAACAACAGTCTTTACTGTTGTCAGCTGTTTTTTTCTGCTGTGTTCTCTTTGCCCATCCACCTTCGTTTGTACCAGGAAATGGTATTTACGCTGTTTGTCTTTCCGGTTACCTTTTTTTCAGATGTCTCGTTTTCGTTGTTATCTTGTGGCATTTTTCATTCTTTTAAAAACAGTCAAAACGGAAAATGCTGATTTATTTTACGGTTAAAAGAAAGTGTGAGTGCAATAACCTAATTGGCTGGTGCTCTTGTTGTTATCTTTGTGGCATTGGTCTTTTGTGGCTGATTTATTTTAGTGCAATAACCTTCGCCTTAAGGATAGCAATGTCAAAATCTGCATGTTATGAAATTAGCATTCTCGTTAGAGCCATGTGTTAGTCTCTGTTTTCCTCCCGACATTGACTTGACTTTTGTTTTACGTGGTGACAGACTTGAAAACACCCTGGTTTGTCGGCTTGGGTTTTTCCGAAACTGAAACTGCCTGTGTCCCACTTCAATACTGGCATTTCAGTCTTGTTCCTGGGAATATGATCAGCATAGAATAATTTAGTTGTCCTCAAAACCTACACACATTTTCCCAGCTGATTCGTGAACTGATACCGAGACCATGTGGTCGTTTTAGACGACTGATCCACATGCGCTTCATCTAACATTTCCTTTGTTTGCCAGTATCTTGCATCGAAAGTTGGATTATGTCTGGATATGCTCTTCACCGTTTTACAAAGACCGAAAGACCCTTTCCCTTAAACATATAACACAGTTGTTTTCCTACATATCAATTTTCAGTTTGAAACTTTTCCAATATACTGTCCATCTATATGTTGGTCTGTCTGTTAATCCATCTGTCTATTTGTTGATGTGAACCCTGATACCTATTATTTCCAGATAGGGCGTGGAGCATATATATTCAAGTATACTGGCAGCTTTTTCTTTACCAAACCTACGAATAACACTTATGTTACATTTTCAAATCAAGAGTGAACTTCAGTTTAGCTCTCTATATCTTGGTCAGGAGAATGCTTCCATAAAGTTCATCCTGATCCATTGTTTTCTGTCTAGGTGTAATCTACACCCTGCATCCCTCATTTCTTTTCCAGTTACACGTTTCTGCACCCGGTTCAAAGCTTTTTTTGTTTCTGTGTTCTCAAGGTTTTATTTTATATACAGGTTCTTAGCGTAATCAAGTTGCAGATCAGTACTATTGTGTTGCTGTTTCGTGTAACGATTCCCTCTGTTCTGCATGTGATACCACTCTTAGTGTTAAAAAATGTGTTAGTTTGCTGCAATACATTTTCATTCCATCGACACGTACAGGCGTAGCAGACAGGATAACTATCATAGGAAGGTCAGGAGGAGTTCCTTGGGTTGTGGGAAGGAGATGATGTCAGAGGAGTCACCAAGCACTACACTGATGCCAGCAGGACATCGGTGAATGAAGCTCCAGCCTAGTTCTGGCTCACTGTGGCCTGGGTACCTTGCTACTGAGTTAACTGGTTCATGGGAACGGTGTGGGTATTGATCAAAGGGGTGGAAGTGGGGTTTGTGGAGCCCACTATATGATTTTTTTAAATATAAAAAGCAACGATTATGATCGATTTGTACTTAATACTATCTGGCGATTTGACGTTAACCGGTATTGTTTCTCATTTGCCTACAGCCCTGATATGGCTTACGCCAGTTCGACGTAAACTACCTTAAACTACATAAATACTTCAAATGACTCATTCTCATTTGTCATCTTCTTCCACAAATCTCCCGTTTCAGCCCCATCTCTGTACTGACTGTGCCTAGCATCATTCGTTTTACTATTTGTATATGTCTTCTGTCTTCATGCTTTTTTTTTCTGTTAATTCCTGGCCCAATCTACGCCTTCCTGTCCAATGTCTTTTCGTGGTGACCATCTCGAAGGGGTCCAGTGAGGTCAGCTGCGTTTTAATACCAAGGACATCGAAATCTATTGATGCCCTTCTTTCCACACTTTCCGTGTTTTCTGAGAATCGTCACAAACCTTTCTCACTACCTTTTGTTTGGTCCCCACTTGAATTCAGTCTCAACAGTATATCTGCATATTCCAGTCCGTTTTCCTTCCCACTCCCTTCTTTTCATTCCCAAGGGCCACCCCCTTCCTTCACTCATCCCCACATCCCATTACATCGTCGCTCTTTGATTTTCTCCAGAGGCCGTTTCACTTCACCGTGTAAACATGTTGTGGCCATGTCATCAGGACTGGTTGCACCACTTCCAGCTTCCATTTCCATTCAGTAGAACTTTCTGGCTTTTCCACTGCTGCAAGTTTCTGTCCACATTTTGTGAATTTGAGCCCCAGTCCCTTCTGTTTCTTCCCGCCACTGTTTGCACTGAAGGTCCTCCGTTTCCGCTCACACCCATTGTCATAAAAGATTTGTGTTCCAATTCCCCCCCTTTCACTCGTATTTGGTCAGTGTCAAGTTCCAGTCAGTTATGCGTTATTCTCAGTTTCTTATCTTCTTGTCTGAGATTCATGTCTCCCATCCTTCTTTCGTTATGCTGACGTTCTCTTCTCCTGTCTTTTATCATTCTCTCGTTTTTCTTCCGTCAATTACTCATCCTTATTTTTCTCCTGTCGTCCATGTCTGGTCATTCTCACATGCTATTCTCTCGTTCATCATAAATCAATCTCATGTTACAGTCCTGTCGATCATACATCGATTTCTCGCTCATCTTTCATCTGACATTCATCATCTTTAGGGTCTCCTGCCCTGTTTCCATTTTCACCTCTTTCGTTCATCATGTTCATGTTCTGCTGTTCTTCTCTTGTCCAGTATGTATTATTCCTTACTTAAAATAAACCTCTCATTCTTCTCATCCCGTCTATCATTAATATGTTTCACGTTCGGACTTTCCATACTATATGTAAGTGGAATATCTCAGGTTCTCCTTCTGTCAATCAGTCATTAGTTTCAGGCTCGTGTTTATTCATCTGGCCCATCTCATTTTTCTCTCTTCTCACTGCGTCCGCAGTTTATCATTTTCTCGATCACTTCTTTTGATTTCATGCATCCACGACTTATTCTGATAGAAACCTGTTTTCATGAAGTCCATCATTCATGTTTTTCTCTCTTTTTTCCTCTTTCTATCCCATCTCCCATTTTTCTTGCTAACCATCTCTTCATTACGTGAAACCCTCATCATTCTTTCATTCCTGGTTTTAATTCTGTGCATTTAAAGATCATTCTCACGCTGTCCGATTTCCAGTATGTAGTACTTTAATCCTTTTGCTGAATTCTTCGTCCCCCTCTTTTTAACACGTTTTCCCCCCTTGTTTTCATTGTTACTCTCCTACCAATAGTTCATCATTTTCACATTGTTCTTCACACGTTCAGGAATATTAAGTTCTCTTCTCATCCCACCCACCGTTCATAATTCTTATGTTATCCTTATGTTGGTCATTCATATAATTCATGTGTTCTTCTGTCGTTCTTTCGTGATTCTGAGGTTGTGTTTTCGCCTCGCTTAATCCACGTCTTTAGCACGTTCTTATCTTCTCATCCGAACTGTCATTATGCTACTGTTCTTCCATTCCTCTTTTATAATTATTCTCTTCTCTTCTCCTGTCATTCAACATTCCCTTGTTCTTCTCCGGTCCTTTTATTTATTGTGTTCTCTTTTCGCGCATGTTTCGACATTCTGACATTCTCTTCTCTTCTTTTCGTTCATCGTAATCTTTGTTATATTCTACTCCCTTTAACAATTCATTATTTTCACAGTCTTCTCCTGTCAGTCATTCATCGTTTCCATGTTCTTCCTCGGGCAGTCAACGTTTCCACATTTTTATCCACTCGGTCATTTATTGTTTCCGTGTTCCCTTCTAGTCAGTTTGTCACGACTGTTTCTCCTCACTGTGCCAGACATTAACCATTTTCATGATTCCTTCTTCTTATTTTGTTAATTACTGAATTATTCTGACAGTATTCTATGTTTATATATTCTATCTGCTGCCGTTTAAATAAGCATTATCCTCACACACACCCCTCCCTCCCCCCGTCCAACATACATCATTTTCGCCATGTTCTCTGCTCGTTTAACATTTACTATTCTTGCTCCCGTCCAGCATTTATCGTTCTCACGTCGTCCTCCTGTCCGACATTCATCATTCTCATATTCTCCCCCAGTCCAACTTTCACCATCTTACGTTTTTCTCAGCTCCAGTATTCATTTTCCTTACGTTTCCCGAAGTCTGATATTCACCATTTCCAAGTCATTATCTTTATTGTCGTTCTTCAAAAAACATTATCACGTTCTGCTCTTCCCTGATCCTGTCTGCCATTCATTATTCTTAAAGTTTCCCCCATAAGAACACTCGTTATTATCACGTTTTTCTGAGGCCCTACATTCATCATTCTCACGTTTTGTTATTGTCCAGCGTTCATTATTCTCATGTCATCATCTATCATTCTGTCTTTCATTCTCTATTCCCACGGTTTACTGGGTTTTTTTTATTCCGTCCATCACTCGTCATTCTCACGTTCTGCTCTTTTTATCGCGTCCAACATTCATCGTTCTCACGTCATCTTCTTCCCGTCGTCTACGCACCGTCCTTCTTTTCTCTTATTCCGTCCTTCGTTGGCCATTCTCACGGTCTTCTCATCATGGCCAGCAGGCATCATTCTCGGGTTCTCTACTCATTCCATACATTGTTGGTGGATTTTGACAGAGCTCTGAGTTGATGTACACCCAGCATTGCGATGCCTTTCTCTCCTTTTTCCCTTCTTTCAAATCCAGTTCCCCGCATATCTTTACCACTTTTTTCTTTCTCCTCTCTGTCTGCAACGTCAATCATTCCTTCGTTTTTTTCCTTTTTTTCTCGTTCTGTTCACCATCAGACCATTCTTACGCTCTTCTCATCTGATTGGTTTGTCAATCTCACGTTCCTCTCTTTTTTTCCATCTTAGATCGTTCGTCATCATTGTTGCGTTTATATTTCCGTCCACTGCCCATAATTCTCATATTCCCCTGTTCTCCAGTCCATCGTTTGTGATCATCCGTTCACCTTCCATACTTCAGTCATTCATTTTCACGTTCGCTTCTTTCTCGTTCCTACATATATAGTATTCTTCTTTCAACCAATCCATCATTTACACATTTGATCTTTGGTTATGTAGATCTCATTTTATGTGTACATCACGCCCTTTATTTACCAGTTTTAAGTTTTCCTGTCGATTATGCATCGTTCTCGGTTTCTGATCCTCATCCGAACTGCCCGTCATCACTCGTGTATTTTCCCATTCCTCATTCATCATGCTCACGTTCTCCTCTTCTCCTGTCGCTTATCATTCTTTCAGTGTTCTTCCGGCCATTGTTAATCCCTGTTCCTTCACCATCCGAGCATTTTTCGTCATTCTCACGTTCTCTACTCACTATCCTTTTGATATTCATTCATTTCTCGTGTTCTTGACCCTCGTCCATTCATCATTTTTACACCTATTCTGGTAGCCATTCATAGTTATGGCTTCTCATTTCTTTCATTCCTCATTTTCATGTCCTGTTCTTCTCTTGTCAGTCATGTATTAGTCCTTAGGTTTGCCTGTCACTGTTCTTACGCTGTCAGTATTTTTCACGTTCCGACTTTACATGTCCATCAGTGTAATGTGTCAAGCTCTTGTTCTGTCTGTCATTGACTAGTTTCATGTTCAGGTCTATTCTTTACGTCCGTCTCGCCGTTTTTCTCTTCTCTCACAGCGTCCACAATTTATTTTTCTCTAGATCGACTCTTTTAATTTCACCCATCGTAAATTATTCTGACGGGAATCAGTTTTTTTATGGAGTGCGCCGTTTTCACGATCTTCTTACTTATTCCTCTCTTCTCGTCCCACCTCCCTTAAATTTATCCTTCTAACCTTCTCCTCTTTTCATTACGTGCAACATGCATCAATCTCTCGTTTCTTTCTATTTTTTTTTCTAATTATGTCGATTCAAAGATCATTCTCACTCTGTCTGTCAGTTTTCATGCAGTACGTCATTCCTTTGCTCGTCTATACGTTCCCCTTCTTTTCAAACCGTCTTTCGAAATGTTCATGTTATTCTCCATCCAGAATTCATCTCCGCCTGTTCATGCGTATTAAGTTCTGTTCTCATCCTTCCTATTACTCGTTAATTCTTAGGTCGTCATTATATTTCTCATTCATTATTCATGTGTTCTCCTCTCTCGGTAATTTTTTGTTTTTCTGAAATCTCCCGTTTTCAGCCTGTCTGTGACGCGTCCTTAGCACGTTCGTTCTTTCTCATCCGACCTATCCTTCATTATTATCTTGTACTTTGACCATTCCTCTTTAATCATTGTCCCTTTCCTCTGTCGTTCCTGTTGTTTTTCTTCAGTCCTTGATTCATCATTTTCTCGTTTCTTGTCGCCCATTTGTCGTCGTCGTTCTCACAATAGGTCCTTCTTTTCTTCTCCATCTGTTATCGTTTATCTTTCTCACGTTCTAGCCCTGTTAACCGTCCATCATTTACACATTCTTGTCCCGTCAGTCATTTTTCCCGCATTCTTAACCACTCAGTTATCTGTTTTCGTGTTCACCTCCAGTCAGTCAGTCATTCTTTTATACTTTCTTCTTTCGTCAGTTATTTATGTTCGCGTGTTTTTCTTCCGGTTGTTTTACGGTTGCCTCTGGTCACCCCATTCATCAGTAATTTTCACATATTTCATTTGTGACTTTAAGACTTTCTAAAAAAATTTCTAACGTTCTGCTCTTCTCTTGTCCATGATGCGTTATTCTTTACGGCAGCCTCTTCTCTTTATCTCCTTCCTTTTATTGTCAGTATTTTTCGTTCACTGGTTCTCATCGCACCCATCATTGAAATCTCTCACTATCCTCTCATTTCAATTTTTCATCATTGTCACGTTCTTTCTTCTTCTTCTTCTTCTTCTTCTTCTTCTTCTTCTCTCTCTCTCTCTCTCTCTCTCTCTCGAGCCCTGATATGGCCCTTTGCGGTCGGCTAGGTTTTGAGCAACATTATCATTACCAACTGTCTGTCTGTCTGTCTGTCTGTCTGTCTGTCTGTCTGTCTGTCTCGCTCGCTCGCTCGCTCGCTCGCTCGCTCGCTCTTTTCCTCTGTACTTAACAATGTTCTCTTGTGTTTACGTTTTACTTCAATGTTTTCTAGCATTGAATGTATAGCGCATTAAGTTTGCTTTTTAAATGATTTTTATCGCTTCTCTCTCTCTCTCTCTCTCTCTCTCTCTCTCTCTCTCTCTCTCTCTCGGAAGTGGCTTTTCTTGTCTGGATCCCAGCAAGACATTGTTTCAAGCTGCTGCGCTCAGTTTCTATCTCTGTACTGCCTGTAAATTGCACAGTATGTTTATTGAAGGTCTCCCATACACTTTGGAAGTGACACTGAATGCTGCGTTAAAGGGAATGACTGTGTCCTCATTCAAAATTGAGGGCAGAGGAAAACAAACTGTTGTGATTCCTCGGTTGACCACGAATACCGACCAGCCCCCTTGCAGCACAAAACCAAGGCCAGATCGCGGTTTATCGACGGAAATGCCCGTCACGGATAACCAGGTATAGACGCAGAGCCGAGGTATACTAAAATAATGAGCAGGAAAAGGCGGGTGCAGGTTTTTCTCCATCCAGTTTATTTTTACCGACTCCACCAAGCCTTTGTGTACAGTGCTTACAGAACCGGTCACAGCTGCACTGCTTGTGGTGACATCGTTCAGTGTGACAGTAATTCCCCTCTCTCCGAACCACAGC
Organism: Conus betulinus; assembly: GCA_016801955.1. Lineage (NCBI taxonomy): Eukaryota > Metazoa > Mollusca > Gastropoda > Neogastropoda > Conidae > Conus > Conus betulinus. Next base: position 87,195 of record JADBJO010006234.1, read on the forward strand.
CTGCATGAGATACGAAACCGACATGGGACGTGTGACTAGCATTCTGTGACAATCGTACACGTTGAAGCCTTCATTTCGGATATTGTGTCAGCCAAGCCAAGTGTGGGTGAAGACTGTTATGAACAATGTTGTGACATTGTCTGTGAAGATGGCAAGCCACACCGGTTTCTGAAAATATTTCTCCCGTCAGTCAGCCACAGAGTGCTCAGACTGCTCCTTCTGACAACGTTACCATCAGCGACATACTGGCCTATCTGCAGGAAATGATCAGAAACATGAACAGCTGTCAATACTCTAGCAGAGAAGACGTGAGAATGGCTTCCAGCGACATTGAAGCTGTCAACGACGGAAATCTTGATGACTGTGGATGGATGTGTTGATATTTTGACTGCCGCGTTTGCAGTCATACCGGTGTACAGTGGTAGTCTGTAATATCCTCCGTGACCAGGTTTCCACACCGCGATGTTGTCTTCTGCCATGTATTATTTTTGTTTGTTCTTTTACGGTTATGTTATGAGCACCCCCTCCGATTAAGTCCTCCCCTTGAGAATGGGCTTTGTAACCCTTCCTCAATAAATCATTCATTCATTCATTCATTCATTCATTCATTCTCTCTCTCTCTCTCTCTCTCTCTCTCTCTCTCTCTCTCTCTCTCTCTCTCTGTGTGTGTGTGTGTGTGTGTGTGTGTGTGTGTGTGTGTGTGTGTGTGTGTGTACGTACGTTTGTAGTGTGTGCATATACGTGATCCTATTCTCATGTGTTTACGCTTTACTTCATTGAAGCTTGAATGTTCTTTTTTTTAAATGAAGTTTAATAGTATCATGAAAATGAGTCATAGTTATTATTATTATTATTATTTTATTATTATTATTATAATCACCATCATCATTGTTATAATTATTTTTATGATTAGTGCTATTGTTACTATTATTATCATCATTGTTACTGTTATTATTATCGTTATTATTCTTGTAGTTTTGTTGGTGTTGTTATTATTAACTAATCAATTAACTTATGCATTTTAATAAAGCGCTTATGACAGCGAGTCGCACGCAAGACTGCTTTACAATGGGAAGAATATTAGATTGAGTGGTGAATTGTACTCCATGTCAGTTTTTCTTTATCTGGAAAATCTGTATCTTCTAGAATAGGCAAAGTCTATATCTTTTAGAATAGCTCCCGTTCCATTTGCTATCCTTTATACATGACATTCCCGAGGTATCATTAAATCATATACCTATGGTTCGATATTCAGGCCATACTGCCATCTTGATGGAAACAAATCTGAGAAGGTGAGGGTTATAGTTATTCCAGAATTATTATCAAGTGGAGATACATTAATTAAACGCGTAAATGAAATGAAATGGGCTCGCGCTTTCGAGAGAGTAAAGTTTTTGTTGTTGTTGTTGTTGTTTTTAAATAACTTGACAAATCTTGCATAACTGCGACATCTTGAATTTGATGGCAACATTTTGAAACGTTAAAAAAATATACAAAAGTTTTGGATGTTCATTTGACTAGAAAATGCCATTGGCAATTTCACATTGAGAATCTGGTAACGCGTAACGATAGCAAAGAAACGATCCGGGTTTTTTTTTCCCACATAAGTTAGTGCTGAACAATAGAGTCAAGATAAACAACGACGACCTCAGACTTCTGTTACCACATTAGGCTCTTCCGACCAAAGTCGATTTATGGCTGAGAAGTTTAGATAGCAGCCTGTGGACCCTTGTTGAGTACAATAAAGCCTACAGAGAGCAAAGTTATCATTTGAATGGGCTCTTGGCACAGCACAGCTCACAAATACAATCGATTCATTCAAAGACGCTCACTGCGCTGTTTATCTTTCTTAGATTAACATACGTCAACGGCCAATCATTTTTACCAGAAGTTTCATTCCGTTGAACCCAGAAATGATTAAGATCTTCTCAGAGTTTGACAATGTGTATCCAGAAAGAGCTAAACACATGTCTTCTCTCCAATCATTTAGAAGTAATACCTATGGATTACTGAAAAAAAAAAAAAGTATTTTCTTAGTTTCATCTGTTTCATTGGAACCAACAGTGCTCGTTATGCCTCAGTGAGAATACCTACAAGGCAAATTTGACAATGATAAACCGTTCTACAGTAAGTTGATACTGTTAATTTCCTGTCCTCTGAGACTTTAGAACATACTGAAGCAGTGTGGTCAAATAATTTGAACATGCTTACAGATTGCGCAGTTCTTGAATCAAGCGTATGTTCTGGATTTGTAACTCCTCATCTAAGAGTGCAAGGACAAATTTACCTAGGCATCTCCTCATTCCCAACTTCATCAGATTCATGGGGACCTTAGCATGGCAATCGTAGGCTTTTAGGCCCGTGGGTCGGCAGTGTGATGTAGGGGATGAGATGGTTGTCTTGCGCGCGATCCACGAGCACGCGTGTTCGTGTAAGGTGGTAGTGGTCATGATGATGGAATGCATGGTGTCACGTGTTCCACGTTCCTAGATGGATGGATGGAACGGGGAGGGGGTGAAGTGTGGTGATGAATCTGTTCGTTCATTGATTGGCTGAATTGTGTGTATTTCATTGCCCCCCCCCCCCCCCCCCCCCCCCCCCCCCCCCCCCCCCCCTTTTTTTTTTTAAAGTTATACTACTATTTCTATATGACATGTCACCTGTTTTATTTTCATCATCATCATCATCATCATCATCATCATCATCATTATTGTTATCCTCGTTGCGTTATCTTTATTGCTGCCATCATCATCATCATCATCATCATCATCATCATTTCATTTCATCATCATCATCATCATCATCA
>JADBJO010006234.1:95000-110000 GCA_016801955.1 Conus betulinus
CCACTTCTACTGATAAGAAGCTATAGGTGCCCAGATTTCGTAACTGTACTATGCACAAAACAAACGAATATTTTGGTTTCAGTCATTTCATGCGTCATTTAACATTCCAAATATTACAACCACAGAAGAAGTAAGACATCAGTCTACTGTTATGTCTATTCCTTATGTCTGACTACTCACACTGGACAGAGCTCTCTGCTGTACGGGGCATGTTCCTGTCAAAATTCTCCTTAATATTATCAGCAAAAAAATATGCGTTTCTTTTTTGTGCACATTATACATTTGAAATGTTTTACAATTTAATTCATAAACCCTTGGGAGTTGGAACAACAGGGTCTCTCTCTCTCTCTCTCTCTCTCTCTCTCTCTCTCTCTCACACACACACACACACACACACACGCGCGCGCGCGCGCGCGCGCGCGCGCGCACGCACGCGCGCACACACACACACACACACACACTTCCTCTCAGCACTCCCTCTCCTACCCCCTGCGCTGTTTGTAGACGAGTTCACCATCGTTAATTTACTCTTTTCTTTTGAGTGGGGGAGGGGGCAATATGATGGTTCGTTCTTTTTCTTTTTGTTTTTCGTTCGGTCGGTCAGCCGTTTGTTTAGTCGGCCAGTTGTTCGATCTATCCGTTGGTCGGTCAGTCAGTCGTTCGTTCGGTCAGTGTTTCGTAGTAGTGGTCGGTCGGTCGGTCACTTCATTCTATTCGTCGGTCAGTCGTTCAGTTATTTGTTCGGTCGGTCAGTTGTGCACTCTATTGGTCGGTCGGGCGGTCAGTTGTACGTTCTATCGGTCGGGTCGGTCGGTCATTCGCTCATTTGTTCGGTTGATCAGTTGCTCGTTTTATCCGTCGGTCGATTGGGCGGTCAGTTATTTGTTCGGTGGGACAGTTGTTCGTTCTATTGGTCGGTCGGACGGTCAGTTGTACGTTCTATCCGTCGGTCGGTCGATCAGTCGTTCGTCCGTTCGTTCGGTTGGTCAGTTGTTCGTTCTATCCGTCGGTTGGTTGGTCAGTCAGTCGTTTGTTCGTTCAGTTGGTCAGTTGTTCGTTTTATCGTCGTCCGTCGACCAGCCATTCGTTCGTTCTGTCGGTTGGTCAGTTGTCCGTTCTGTCCGTCGGTTGGTTGGTCAGTCAGTCGTTCGTTCGTTCGGTTGGTCAGTTGTTTGTTTTATCCGTCGGTCGATCGGTCGGTCAGGTGTTTCTATCCGTCGGTCGGTTGGTCAGCTGTTCGTTTTCAGTCGGTCGATCGGTCAGTCATTTGTTCTGTCGGTTGGTCAGTTGTTCGTTCTATCTGTCGGTCAGTCGGTCGGTATATCATTCGTTCACACGTTCGGTCGATCTTCCTGTCTGTCTGTCTGTCTAGCTTTCTTTTGTGCCATCCTTTTGTCAATCTTGTATTCATTCATTTGAGAGGTAAGTGCATGTGATTGACAATGGATTGAGAGCGTGATCGACGTGGACGCAGGGTAAGACAAGAATACAGGCCACGGTGGACATGGATATATGGTATTGCGTGGATGCACGATATGACATAGAAACGGGGTGATACATGGGTGCAATGAATGGTGGGAATAGCAATAATAATAATAATAACAATAGAGCATTTATAAAGTGCCTTGCCAAAGAGATTCTTGGCGCTGACAACCCACGCTCACGTGCACGCAACGGGCTGCCTACCTGGGTAGTGCCGACTGAAGAGCTGCTTGCCGGCGCTTCGTTCAGTCGTTTCCCGTAACATCCAGTCAATATTGTTCACTCGATTTTCTCACTTCCTTCATTCTTTCCATTTCTCACGCAGGGTGCATGCGATGTGTAACTTGTCATCCATACCAACGGCCAAACTGACCTTCTCTTCCGAAAGTTGGTGATGGGGATTTCATGTGTGCAAGATGTTATGCGTGCGTTGACATACGAAACCTCGGTTTATAGTCTCATTCGAAGAATTATTCGGGAAATGGAGTCGGAACCAATTTTAACTCCGAGAGAAAAAAAATCTCCATGTACCAAAACGGCCCGGCGGAGATTCGAACCCGCATCCCCGAGGATCACCAAGATCACGAGTCCGGCGCTCTACCACCGAGCTATTCCGGCCCTAATAGATACCGGGTATGACGTACGCAGTGCATTGATGCAAAGTATGGTGGATATGGATACAAACTTGACATGGATACAGAACAAGACGTGGATACAGAATATGATGGACATGGATACATGTTCTACATGAGTACAAGGCATGATGGGTATGACATGGACACAAATATGGTGAACATGAATACAGGTGTGGTGGACATGGATAAAGGTGCGATGGATATGGATACAGGAATAACATGAGTATGGCCAACATGGATACAGGTGGACAAGGATACAGGGTATTATAATACACGTAAAGTAGACATGGATACAAGATGTAGTGGACATGACTTCAGATATGATAGAAATGGGAGCGGGTATGGTTGATATGGAGACTAGGTATAATGGGTATGTTAAAAAAGAGGACTAGTGGACATAAAAACCGGATTTCCAGGACCTTGATACCAGGATGGTCGACATGGATATGGGGTTACGTAAACAAGGATTTAAGGGGTAGACGACGTGGTTGCGGGGTACGGTTGACCTGTTTGAAGATTAAACATAGGTACAGCGTACGGTTGACATTGATACAAGGTATTGTTGTCATGGATACTGTGTATGGTGGACATGGACGCAGAGTATGACATTGATGCAGAGTATGGTGGACATGATTACAGGGCATGGTGGGTATGATCGCTGGGCAAGGTAGACAAGATACAGGATATGACGTGACACAAGAATGATGAATATGGATACAGAATGTGGTGAAAATGGATACATGTTTTGACGTGGACACTTGTAAGGCTAACATGGATACAGGGTGTGTTAAAATCGACACGAGAAGTCGCATGGACGCAGATTTGTAGACAAGTATACAGCATTTGACATGGATGCAGGGTAAGACATTGAGACATGGCAGGGCTAAAAGGGGATGGATACAGAGTTTTGTAGACAAAGGTACAGGGTATGCTGGGCATGAATATAGGGAATTACAAGTATGCAGGATATGATGGATAGAGCGTATGTTCGTGGATACAGGGACGGTAGACATGGATACAGGTTATGATGTGGATCGGGGGTATGGTGGACACGGATAGAACGTTACGATGTAAATAGCTGCAGGTATAGGGGACAAGCATATAGGGAATGACCTGGACAGGTATAGCGAAACATGGATACAGGATATGGCGAAAATGAATATCGCTGATATGATGTGGCCATAGGTATGGTTGACATGGATACAGGGTGTGGTGGAAGTGGACAAAGGATATGACGCAGACACCAGTATGGTAGACACAGGTATTGGATATTGGTGGACAAAGGTATAGTGGATATGGTGAGTGTGGTCAAAAGGGATACAAGATGACGTGGAAACGGTATGACAATAACAAACACAAGGTATGGTCAACATGGACACGGGGAAAGACGTGGACGCAGGTGTAACAGACGTGAATACAGGATCTGACATGAATACAGCGTAAGAAATGGATACAAGGAATGGCCTGGATACTGGACTTGATAATGTGGGGTTTCGTTGACGTGGATATAGTGTATGGTAGACATGGATACATGGTAGGACAAGCTTACAAGATATGGTAGATATGGATATAGCGTATGCTGTGTACGTGGATACGGGTATGGTGGACATGGATACAGGATATGATGGATGTGGATACAGGAAAAAGACATTGATACACTCGTGGTTGAAATGTATACAGAATACGACATGGATGCAGGGTACAACATGGATACAGAGTATGGTATGCATACATGTAGGATATAAAGTGGACCCGGGTGTGGCGAGCATAGGTGATGCGTTTGGTGAAAACGCTTATGGGATATTATGTGCACCCGAGTATGGTGGGCGCGGGTATAGGGTAAGGAGGACATGTTTATGGGTATAACTTGGCAGCAGGGCATTGCAGACATTTATATAGGGTTTGGCAGTTATACAGGGTGTGGCATGGACACGTGATAGGCCATGGATATAGAATGTGGTGGACGCTTATTCAGGACATGACACAAACACAGGGTGTGACCTGGACACAGGGTGGAGATGGTTACGGTTAAAAGGGACATGCATACAGGGTGTAATATCGATATAGTACATGGTGGACACGTATACATGGATGGACCCGCACAGGGTATGGCATGGGCACTAGTATGACATCGATGCAAGGTATTGCGGATATGGTATTCGGGTATGGGTATACTAGTCATAACAAGTAGAAGGGCCATCTGACAACAGCACCACCAAAGACAGAAAAGGCACAAACGAGGCAATTCAAAACATGAAAGTGTTAATTTCATCATTAACCAACGATTGCATAGAAGTTGCGATCAAATTCATTCAAAAATAGAGCAACAGTACAAGTTCAAATCTCCACAGCCCTCTTTTCGAAAGTCCGGAATCACGTAAGCACATTTCAACAGTCAATATTGGGTATGATCCCCGTTTAGCCGCCAGACGTTCAAGGCAGCGCCGGCGTATGGAATGCACAGGATTCCTGAGTGTGTTCTGGGGATGTTCTGCACTCCTGTTGTGCCAGCTGGTTGACATCCGCAGGTGTTCAATTGTGCCAAGTCAGGTGAACGAGCAGGCCAGTCCATCATTGGGATCTCTTGCTGATGCATGAAGTCAGTGACGACTCGTGCTCGATGAGGAGGAGCGTTATCGTCCTGCAAGGTTGCCCTTGGTCCCATGGCTTGCAGAGCTGGCTGCTGAATGAGAGGCTGAACAATCTCATTCATGTAGAGCAGTCCGGCCATAGAACCCTGGATGACGTAGAAAGGTGTTCTGCTGTTGACATGGAAGTCACCCCACACTGTCACTGAGCCTCCTCCATAGCGGTCAACCTCACGAACAGCACAGTCTACAAACCGCTCTCCTTGCCTGTGCCAGACCTGTCTTCTGCCGTCATTGAAGGCAACAGTGAAGCGGGACATCTCGGTGAACAAGACCTGGGACCATTGCTGCCTGGTCCAGTGCTGATGTTGCTGACACCAGGCCACACGGGCCTGACGATGAGCCGGTGTCAGGGGGATCCTGATGGCTGCACGTCTTGAGTGGAGGCCAAACTCGTGTAGCCGGTTGCGGATGGTGCTGGTGCTGACGTTCCTGTTGAAGCTGTCCCAGTTCATGTCTCAGAGTGCTGGCAGTAACAGTATGATTGCGCAGCGTGGAAACGATCGTCCTGTCTGTTGGTGCTGCGTGAACATCCGGAGCGAGGGGGTGTTCTTCTGTTGTGCCTGTGACCTGGAAACGTTCCTGCAGCCTCTGGATTACAGAGTGGCTCACTCCCAGTCGTTCTCCAACTTCTCGTGATGACAGGCCTTCGTTCAGCCATGCCAGGGCGCGTCCACTGTCCAGGGTGCAAAGTTTGTTGTCGGAGGCACGCTTGTAGGAGCCCAGATTTTTCGTGACTTTTATACCCATCTCTGGCCAGCTATTGCTGACAAGTGTTAATTTAACCTGAACTTTCATGTGCGTCATGCAATGTTTGTCGTCTAATCCTCCTTTCGTAGCTAAAGCAGCCGAACGTTTGACAAAAATTCACGAATATCACTGATGTTCACAAGGCTTTCACTCAATATAAAGTGACCGCGAGTAAAAGCGTAATGCACGTGCTTTCATAGGTGGATAGGCTACTTGTACCCTGGTCTGCCGGTCCATTTGTCATAACATTTGTTATACACGTATCTTTCTTGTAGTGGTCGAAATCGACCTGTGGCCCTTAACTTGTTGTGACTAGTATACATTCAGGGTATAATGTGATCATATGATGTAACATGGATACAGGATATGCAAGACATGAATACAGGCTATAATGAACTTTATTATTCGAATTACGGACATAAATACATAGGCCATGACATGCAGAGTATAATGTGGGGACGGGATGTGTAGTAGACATAGAGCGCGCGGGGTTTGGCGTATACAGGGTATGATATGAGCACGTGGTTTGACATGTACACAAGATGGTGGACATAGGTACAGGGTGTGAAATATAATTATTGTTTAGGGTATGACAGGATATGAATACACGATATGGATGGACAGAAACACGGATATGGTGACATGGATATATATATATATATATATATATATATATATATATATATATATATATATATATATATATATATATATATATGGTAGACATGAATACAGGGTCTCTTGGACATGGTTATCTATCATGACATGAACCTGGCGTATGGTCGACATGAAGACATGATGGAAGTTGGATGCAGAGCGTGGTGCACATGGATACAGTGTTTGAGCTGAATACACGGTATGAGATCAAAACGAGACATGCCATTGAGAAAGGGTATGACATGGACATAGAGTAAGACATAGTACAAAATGTGGCTTGCATGGATAAAAAGCTTGGCAAAGATACTGGATATGATCGGCATGGATATTGGATATCGCATGAATAGAGGTTATGGCACATACATACAAGGTATTTATGTATACAGTATGAGACACGCATATAGGATTTGACATGGATACGAGGTATGACGTTGACGCAGGGTATGGTGGACATGAATACAGCGTTTGACATGGATACAGGGTTTGACTGACACAAGGTAAGGTGGGTATGGATGCAGGATGCGGGGGTATGACATCAGTACAGGGGTGTGGTGGACGTTGATACATGATTTGACAACGACACAGAGTAAGATGATTCAAGGTTTGGTGAACATGGATACAGGGTTTGACATGGAAACAAGATATGACGTGAATGTCGGTTAAGGTTGACATGAATACAAGGTATTGAGGAAACCGACTATCGGGACATGTAGGCAGACATGGGTACAAGCTATGGTGGACATGGCGACGAAAGTATGGTGCACATGAATACAGGGGGGGGGGGGGGGGGGGGGGGGGGGGGGGGTACAGAATTTTTTGGACATGATTACATGATGTGGTGAGGAGGATGTAGTACATATGTCGGACATGGATAGAGGGTATGGTGGGCACAGATACGAGGTGTAATAGACATTGACACAGGGCATGGTGCATGTTGATACATGATATGGTCACCATGTATTTAGGATAGGACAAACATGAGTACAGTATAGTAGGAACATGGATACAAGGTAGGGTGGACAGGGATCAAAGTACGGCAGACATAAGAGTGTATAACATGGGTACAAGATGTAATGGATACAGGCTTTGACATGGGCACATGGTATAACATGAACACAGGACATGGCATGAAGACGAGGCATGATACAGATAGACCCGAGGTATGGTATTATTGCTGTTGGTGATGATGATGATGGTGAAAGTGTTGGTGGTCGTGGTGGTAACGATTGTGGTAACAAGAAAACATTAGCACACGTTGGGTCAGAACAAACGTCAAGAAACAGCGCAAAAAATGACCAGGCAGCTGTGCTGCGTCGACTCTAGGCTTTTAAAAGACGACCCCAAGTGGCGGTGTGCATGGAAGACTTGGAGCTTGGAAGTAAATCCTCTGAAGGCAGTTAAGATCAAACGGGTCTAAAATAAATGCGTGAACGAATGGACGAATAAACAAGTAAGTGAACAACCAAATGAACAGGAAAAGTCAATAGGTAAATGAAAAACAAAATACAAGGACAATTTAAGGGGGAAAAAGTGAAATGATATTGATGATAAATAACGAAACGGCAACTACAGTAATGATATTAAGAAGAAGACGAAATACCAGCGACCATGCCAATCAAAAACATCGATCAAAAAACGTGTTCGACGTGCGTCTAGCACCTAACACTGAGCAGCAATGTCTACAGATATTACGCACCCCTGAAAAGAACCTTGACACGAACAAACAATCATGTGATATCGGCATCAGAAATCTTTCCGGGTGGAACTTCCCCGCCAGTTCTGACTTGATCATGCCAAGACAGCGAGCCTGTGTGATCTATCCCTGCTTCCCTTTTCATTTTTTTCATTTTATTTCTTTTTGTCGATTTTTTTTTCTTTCCTTCTTTCTTTCTTTTCCTTTCTTTTCTTTTCTTCTTCTTCTTCTTCTTTCTTTCTTTCTTTCTTTCTTTTTTTCTTTCCCTCTGTTTTGGAAGGAGGGAATCGGTGTGGGCAGGGTGGATATGGGATATCTATGTGTGACGGCAAAACTTGACAGATTGACATGTTGATAAGAACGTTCTAGTCGTTGCCTAAAGCTGTGTGCTTCCCAACTGTGGAAACCATAATTCATTTACATAACATTCATCAACATTTTTTTTTCGGCTCGGTCAAGGTGACGTTTTCTCCTGTATCCATTTGTTTGACAGCAAGATTACACAAAACTTGCTGAACCCATTTCAACAACACTTCGTTAAAAGTAAAAGATGGAGGAAGACTCCAGGACAGTATATAAAAAAACGATGACTGTTCGGAAAGGTACAAGGGAGGTAATTTGTTCCAAAGCTCGCGTCGGCCAGAGTGACCCGACCGTTTTCATGGAACAGATGCCGCTGCAGGGCACGGCAAAGCAGCTCTGGCCCATCAGACCGCTTCACAGTTCGATCAGCGGCAGAAAACGCTAAAGCATGGGTGTGAGAAACGTGCTTCTGTAAAAACAGATGGTCGATATCCTGATGGTTATTCTGGTGTGCGCTTCAAATAATTTTTTTTTCTATCCTCGGGATCTGTTTGCTTGACCCACAAACTGAGAAAAGGTAACTCAATTTGCAATGGAAGGACGGGCTTTCTATTTTCCTGATATGATCTCTCTCTCTCTCTCTCTCTCTCTCTCTCTCTCTCTCTCTCTCTCTCTATATATATATATATATATATATATATATATATATATCTCTCTCTCTCTCTCTCTCTCTCTCTCTCTCTCTCTCTTTTTTTTTTTTTTTTTTTTTTTTTTTTGAACAGGTCTCTCTGGGTGCGCAATTCGCTTGCATGCATATCAGGATCACACGGCGGACCCGTGACCGATCAGAAAGATTATCACAAATTTCAGTGGGCAGAAACAAAAAAACTACGGATTTATGTCAACAAAACAAACAAACAAACAAACAAAAATAGCGTGAGGATAATTCCATTAAGTTTTGATACGGATCCTGATTAAACAGGAGATCCTGGGTCTGTTCAGAACGTTAATGGAAGAATTTTTCCACCGAACATGAACAGTATATTGCGGATTGAGGTGAGGACAGATATATTTTCACTGGGTACTGAAAGTCTATGGTCCTAAACGTTGACATTTTGTATATTTCACATCATAGTAAACACACAGGGGAAATGACTTTTGTAATTAATACTGTTATATCCCCCAGGAAGGGGATTTTTTGTTTTGTTTATTTTTCTGAAGTGCTTCAAAAGGGCGGAATCACGATTCATTATACTTTAGAGATGATTTGCACTCTATCTTGTGCGTTTCTAGTTTTCATGCCACGAAGCCAAACAAAAAAGGTCTTGGTGAATACACAATACAAAACAGTCAATTGAATTTACAACGAACACGCGTCTGCCTTCTTTAGACGTCACAGGTAAACAACAAACAAAAGAAGAAAACAACTGCAAATAAATGAACAATATCAAACAATTGGATATTTAACAAACACGAGTAGGCATGTCTTTAGACGTCACCAAAAACAAGACGAAAACATAAAAAACAAGGGAAAACGAAAGAAAATAAAGAAAGCGAGAGTTCCAGTCATCACGCATGATTGCATGTTGCAGGCAGTGAAATACCAGAGCCAAGGCAAAGTTCAAAAACCTGAAGATAGAACAGCGCCACTATCTCCGCATTTTGTTTGCTCGGAGGGCCTGGCTGGCCTGGTCAATGTACCACTGTTCTCCTCACCCAAGGTCATGAGCTTAATTGTGCTCTCACTGTCTCCCTCCCTCCCTTCCTCCCCCCCCCCCCCCCCCTCTCTCTCTCTCTCGTGCGCGCACGCGCGCGCGCACACACACACACACACACACACACGCATGCACGCACGCACGCACGAACACACAGAGGGCCCCCTCTTTCCTTAGCTCATCTTTCCCTAGTTTCTGTTCCATCTCCATCCTAGTCCCCACCCCCACCCCACTATACCCTCCTCCAGTTTCTGCCCCTTCTACCCCTATACACACAGGTACTGTTGTGAAAAACACTGGCCACCTTTCTTCTTCTTCTTCTTCTCTCTCTCTCTCTCTCTCTCTCTCTCTCTCTCTCTCTCTCTGACTTAAAGTACCAGCAACCATGAACTACAACATCCATCTCCCCTCCGCCCCCGCCCCCTACCTTTCCTCGTCCTCTATCCCCTATCCACACCCTTATTCTCTCTTCCCGCCTCTCGATCCCAAGCCTAACCCGAAATGAAGACACTTTTTGGCAGAATGCATGTTTGTTTTCTCTCCGTAGTACGCTGTAACCATGTTAGTGGGACACAGGAAGTAGCCGGAGGCAGTGAAAACCTGAATGGGAATGGAACGAAAGAAAAGAAAAGAAAAGAAAAACATTCCTTTACTATGATGCCCAGTGGAGGCGCAGGCCCCTCTATGTCGGCGCTAACTATGCCCTCGTTTCTTTCGCTATCCATTTTAACACCCCCGTGTCTTTTTTGAGAAAGAAAGCGAGTGACAAAAAAAAAAAGAAGAAAGAAACAGAGCGGGGCGGGAAAGAGAGTCCGCTCGCTTTTTTTTTTTTTTTTTTTTTTTTTTTTTTGCGTTTTTCTTTTTTTATCACTCCGTGTCTTGTGCTGAGAGAAAAGGGGGAAAGCGGGGGAGACGAGAAGTAGAGAGGGGGGGAGAGGGAAGGGGTGGAACGGAGCAAGGTGGGGAAAATGGGATAGAGAGAGAGGGGGGGGAAGAACACCGCAGGGGGAGGGGGGGGGGGGGGGGGGGTATGGAGGGAGTGAGAGATGGGGAGATGGGTCGACGGAGAAGAAGGAAAGGAAGAAGAGAGTGGAAGGGGGGGGGGGGGGGGTGAAATGTGAGGTGGGGGAGCAGGAGGAGGAGTGAAACATAGTAGAAAATGAGGAGGGAGAAGAAGAACGAAGGAGAGGGAGGGGGGGGGGGGGGGTAGAGGGGTGATAAGGGGGGGTTGAGGCAAGTAGAGTCACTGTGGACGGCAAAGAGGGAGATAGAGAGTGAAGAAAATGTAATAAAGGAACGATGGCTGATCGACAGACTGACCCGTTTACTGTCATAATTACCTCACATTGTATTGACATTAAACGAAATGAATAGAAACCCTCAACAAAGGTTCGGGCAAAAAACCATATTTCAAGACAATAGCAAACAAAAGTTGAGATGTTAACATACAGGTTTTTTTTTTTTTTTTTTAAGAAAAATCTCTCTCTCTCTCTCTCTCTCTCTCTCTCTCTCTCTCTCTTCTCTCTCTCTCTCTCTCTCTCTCTCTCTCTCTCTCTCTCTCTCTCTCTGCGGATTGCCGACTCCATTTTTTGGTCATCATTGTTCTCTGTAAACACGTCATCAAATGAAGCAATAACTGAATTATCCAATGAACAAACCTATACCTGAGTGCGCGCGCGCGCGCGTACACACACACACACACACACACACACACACACACACAAACACACCAGGATGATCACATATATACTGACCTTGCTACAAACGTAAGTTAACAAAAAAGAACATTGTGGCAAAACTGTTTGAAATGTGAGAGATAACATCACAATGCAAACCATTCCCGGTGCAGCAAAACGCGGGGCATCACATTCATCCCCGAAGGGGGGTCGACCAGCCTGTCATAAAACTGAAACCGATACAGGCCAGACCTTGTCATACAAACCATCGCCAATGCAACAAAGAAGACATTGTTTAGAGGCCACGCAGGCATCCAACAAGCCGATAGCACTGTTATTCCAACTATTTCCATTAAAACGTCGGGCCCATACCGAATGCATACATTTAAATACTGAACAAGGAGGACAGTCAGGAGCGTGCAGATCTCATTCACGGTCGAATGGATCCGGAAAATGCGTTTTTACCACCAAAGGGAAGTAAGAGTAGGGGGCTGCAAGAGTTACCTCCTATGGACTTTTTTGTGTAACGAGTTAAGAAAAATACAAAATGTCAACGTTTATGCCACAACGGTAATGTTGCTTATAGCCCAGCCGACCGCACACCGGATGTTTTGTCGAAGATCTATCATCCGTAAAATCTTAGATCAGATGAAAAATGTTAATCTCGTTCAGAAATTCGAAGGTCACCTCAGGTGGAACATCTCTGAGCAAGGTTTTCATAGTCTGCTGCAAAGTGTTTATGTCTCGCATCATGCACGTACCGACATTCTAAAAGGATATGCTTTACTGTGTGTGGAACATGGCATGACACGGAATGCACCATGGAGCTTCTTCACCTTTCAAAAGATAAGAATGGGTGTAAAACGAGTGGCTCGTATGCAAACGGCTCAAAAGTTTCTTCTCTTTCCGATCACCTGTTTATGACGCAAGGAAGATGAGATATTATATAAACATAATATCACTTCATTGCTTCACGGTGTTCGTATTTATTGGGATTTTTTTTTTTTTTTTTCCTGAAAGGATGGTGGATCCAAATGCTAAACAAGTAAACGCAACAACGTTTTACGGCTTCGTTCTTGGGCCAATATCCATCTATCGGCGGAGTTTTGTTCAAATCAGTCAAAAGCTATTGTAGTCTTGCTGAAAAAAAAAAAAAGAAAAGAAACGGAGCAGAGGAGATAACTATTTTCTCGTGTGTGCTCGGTAGTAAGGCAGACAACTGAAATACTTTTTTGTCAGCTGAATTGCCACAAGAAGTCTGATGACATGAATTCGAACAATTTTCATGTGTTCGCATTCTTACGAACATGGACTTCAAACGCATTTCAGCGAACAAAAATCGAGGGACTGATAACGCAGGACAGCAGTTGTTGTGACTTAGCCTTGGCACACTACTGACGGAGCTGGTGAAAGCTGGTGACTGCTGTCAGTATAGTAACCTGCTGTAGTCGCCAGGAAGCTGAAAATACAAAGAAGAAGCTGCAACTGAAAGTTGTACAAAACGTCATGCACAAATAATGATCTGTTTAAAAGATCGCAAAAAGTATGAAATAAAAAATAAATATAAGCATAACTAATCAACAAACTAACTAAATAAATTGATAAAGATCTTGAGTATTTAAGATCGAATTCTTCTGTTCGAGCTCCCAAGAATTACAGTTGTAATAAGTGACAGTGATACACGTAGTGCACAATATCGAGACAATCATGAAGATTCGGTACTGCAAATGTGCAGTGAAAGAAAACATGTGCACTGAATGAGGCACACATGAATCACAGTATCTTAGAATTTCTCTCAGGATAACAGTATCTTAGAATTTCTCTCAGGATAACAGTATCTTAGAATTTCTCTTAGAATTTCTCTCAGGATAACAGTATCTTTAGAATTTCTCTCAGGATAACAATATCTTAGAATCTCTCTCTCTCTCTCTCTCTCTCTCTCTCTCTCTCTCTCTCTCTCCTACACACACACACACACACACACACACACACACACACATACATATATATATATATATATATATATATATATATATATATATATATATATATATAGATGTGCGTGTGTGTGTGTGTGTGTACACTCGCATACAGACAGACGAACACACACGCACACACACACACACACACACACACGCGCGCGCGCGCGCGCACATACACACACACACACAACTCTCTCTCTCTCTCTCTCTCTCTCTCTCTCTCTCTCTCTCTATATATATATATATATATATATATATATATATATATATAGAAAGAGAGAGATGTGTGTGTGTGTGGGGAGGGAGAGAGAGAGAGAGAGAGATTTAAGATATTGTTATCCTGTTTTCTAAGATGTTATCCTGAGAGAGATTCTAAGATACTGTTATTCATGTGTGCCTCATTCAGTGTGTGTACACTCACATACAGACAGACGAACAACACACACACACACACGCGCGTGCGCGCGCGCGCACTCGCGCACACACACACACACACACACACACACACACACACACACACACACACACACTAAACTTACTCACGCTGTCTCATTCACAGTGTTTTCTTTGTTTATTCATACTTTGGTTTTTACACTGTTCTTTACATTTTTAATGCGTTGTGTTCATTTTCGTTTCTTACTACTAGTTAGCCAGATGTGCAAAAATTAAAACAAATAACTCTCAGAGCACATCGCAATGCTATTATTGTTGTTAAAAGGACAACGGGGACAAATACATCATACTTTGGCTAATGACGACATGATAAGAAGAAAAGGGATAGAAAATGTGATTTCATGTTTTAAAAAGTATTGATAAAGCTTCGCCCCCCCCCCCCCCCCCCCCCCCCCCAAAAAAAAAAAAAAAAAAAAACGTTGACAAACAAATCACAAGACAAAACACG
Organism: Conus betulinus; assembly: GCA_016801955.1. Taxonomy (NCBI): domain Eukaryota; kingdom Metazoa; phylum Mollusca; class Gastropoda; order Neogastropoda; family Conidae; genus Conus; species Conus betulinus. The sequence goes on from JADBJO010006234.1 coordinate 109,443, forward strand.
GCGGGTTTCGACCTCGTAGGTCTTCTTCAGGCAAGATACACAACACTCGGGACAACGACAATGAACGCGCAAATGCTGTGTAAAACCGCATCACCATATTTTCAATGTCACTGCTTCGCGGTGGATCAAACGTGTGCTTCACAAAGCGGGAATAGACACTTCAATTTTTTTTTTCAGCCTACAGCATCAGGACTGCCAGCGATTCGGCAGCATTTAAAAGGATGCACTCTAATCGTTTTTCTACAGCGCAGGGCTGATTGAGAGAAAAGACATTCACTCAGTACTCCTGGATTCCAGCTCAAATCCAAATAAACTCCGCCAGTCATTACTGGACAAATCGCTCAGGGATGAAAACACGCTCATCTTTGTGCATATGCCACTGTGCTCGTGCTTTTCTCGACTAAACTATAATGTGCCTTGGATTAACCACAGTCGCTAAAAGATGAACAAGTATGAAATAAATGAGACTTACAAAGAAAGGCGTGTTTAACTGAATCTGATTAAGAGTTTAGTGGTAGGAAAGAGCTGTCATGTGCCCACCTATCTTTGTTCTGAATG
>JADBJO010006234.1:117500-120000 GCA_016801955.1 Conus betulinus
AAAAAAAAAAAAAAAAAAAAAAAAAAAAAAAAAAAAAAAAAAAAAAAAAAAAAAATACGGGAAGGAATTGGGATAAAGAATACCTTTTTTTAAAATCAGATACTTTGGTAGCTCCTCTAAGACCAGGACGCACGATCCGGCGCACACACACACAAAATGGGGAAAGCATCTCTTTCAGAATATCACCCAAGAGCGCAGGGGAAAATGCTCATTTTTAGGGACGCTGCGAGTAGAAAAGGAAGATAATTATAAGGCGAAGCCTGCGGAGATAATTATTAAGTCCGAACAGAGCGCATGGACTACACATATATGCATGCGTGCTATGTGCAATAAAGTAAAAGTCTATATAAATGAAAAGAACTGACAAATTTTGCGGATGTTTTTAAAAACACCCACACTTTCCTGCACTCCCCGTCTCCACATTTCCATTTCTCGCTTTTCCAGTCCATCAACAATTTCATCTGTCAGGGACAGTTGACTGCGTTGAGCAGATGATGTTTTGAAAGAGTTAAACGAATTCAGCTGCCGACGCTGACTCCCCCCAAGAAACGTATTTCTTAGTCTTCGTCGTGTTCGGTTGTGTTTTTGATTGGAACTAGTAGTTTAGTATCTGTCTGGGGTTGTGTCGGGTCGGGTGTTGCTTGATTGAAAACTAATAATTTAGTCTTCGTTGTGTTCGGTTGTGGTTGATTGAACTAGTAGTTTAGTCTTCGTTGTTTCGGTCTGTCTGATTGAGCGAGTGTTTTAGTCTTCGGTTGTGTTCGGTTGTGTTTGATTGAGCTGGTTGGTTAGTCTTCGTTGTGTTCGTTTAGTTTCGTTGTGTTCGGTTGTTGTTGTTCGGTTTGTCTGATTGAGTAGTTTAGCCTTCGTTGTGGTTCGGTTGTGTTTGATTGAGCTGGTAGTTTAGCCCTTCGTTGTGTTCGGTTGTAGTGTTTGATTGAGCTGGTGTCTGAGTTTAGCCTTCGTTCTTTGTGTTCGGTTGTGTTTGATTGAGCTTTAGTTTAGTGGGTTAGTTTCGCCTGTTCGTTTTTGCTGGTGTTTAGCCTTCTTTTGTAGTTTAGCCTTCGTTGTGTTCGGTTGTGTCTGATTGAGCTGGTAGTTTAGCCTTCGTTGTTTAGTTGTGCTTTGAGTTGTGTTCGTTGTGTTCGGTTGTGTCTGATTGAGCTGGTAGTTTAGCCTTCGTTGTGTTCGGTTTGTGTCTGATTGAGCTGGTAGTTTAGCCTTCGTTGTGTTCGGTTGTGTCTGATTGAGCTGCTAGTGGTAGCCTTCGTTTTAGTTCTTCGTTGTGTTCGGTTGTGTTCTGATTGAGCTGGTAGTATTTAGCCTTCGTTGTGTTCGGTTGTGTGTCTGATTGAGCTGGTAGTTTAGTCTTCGTTGTGTTCGGTTGTGTCTGATTGAGCTGGTAGTTTAGTCTTCGTTGTGTTCGGTTGTGTCTGATTGAGTGGTAGTTTAGTCTTCGTTGTGTTCGGTTGTGTCTGATTGAGCTGGTAGTTTAGTCTTCGTTGTGTTCGGTTGTGTCTGATTGAGCTGGTAGTTTAGTCTTCGTTGTGTTCGGTTGTGTCTGATTGAGCTGGTAGTTTAGTCTTCGTTGTGTTCGGTTGTGTCTGATTGAGCTAGTAGTTTAGTCGGTTAGTCTTCGTTGTTTAGTTTTGGTTGTCGGTTTAGTAGTTTAGTCTTCGTTGTGTTCGGTTGTGTTTGATTGAGCTAGTAGTTTAGTCTTCGTTGTGTTCGGTTGTGTCTGATTGAACTAGTAGTTTCCGTGGAGCGTTGCAAACTTCGTGAACAAATCGAATGTGTTGATTTAAAGTCCTTTCTATGACTGTCGTTTCCATGGAAATGGTGTCTGATGTAACAGAACGGGTAGTTTAGCCTTCGTTGGGTTCGGTTGGGTCTGATTGGGGGGTAGTTTAGTCTTAAAGTTCGGTTGTGTTTGAAAAAAAAGTAGAGAACGCAAATAGGTTCGGTTGTAGTGATTGAGTAGTAGAGGAAGAAAGCGAAAGGAAAACAGGAAAAGAACGGGGGAAACGGGGTTTCAAAGTCCTTCGAAGTGTTGAGGTTAGAAACGGAAAACGGCCTTCGTTGTGTTTCGTTGTGTCCTGAGAAAAAAGAATCTTGCACATCTTCGTTGGGGGGGGGGGGGGTGAAACATGGAAGACACAATAGCAAAATAGAAAAGGAAAAAGAAGAAAAAAAAAAGTAGAAAAAACGAGACAGCAAAAGGGGTGAAAAAATCAAGCAAAAACATGTGTTCAACAGAGGAGAGAGAGAGAGAGAGAGAGAGAAGAGAGAGAAAAGAGGGAGATCTTCGGAGGAAAGCAGAAAAAAGAAAGTGATCGAACGGAATCTAGAAAAAAAAAAAAAAAAAAGAAGTCTTAAAACAGACAGCGTTTCGGACACTTAAGGCGGGGAAAAAAAGCAAAAAGGGGAAAAGGAAAAGAACGAAACAAAAGAGAACAACAGGGAAAGAGAGGAAAGAAGAGGAAGAAAAGGAACAGAAAAC
>JADBJO010006234.1:125000-127500 GCA_016801955.1 Conus betulinus
GCAGGAGGAGAAGGCTGGGTGTAATGGCAATAACGACTCCCTGCCATATAGATTGGTTGGAGTAAGCAAGCTGGTGTTTTTGGTGGGTTTTGTTTCTTTAGTTTGTAATTTAGACGCTCAGTTAGACGTTATATATGTGTCGATAGTGGATGGAGGGGGGAGGTGCCCTCCGGATTTGCTACCCACAGGCCAAAGCGCACGCACACGCACACGCACACCGACACACACACACACACACACACACCATCTTACTTACACATACACACACTCACACACGCATGCACGCAGCGCGCACATACACATGCATACACACCACACCCACACACCACACACCACACACACACACACAACACACACACACAGACAAGCCCGCGCATATGTGTGTGTGTGAGAGAGAGAGAGGGAGAGAGAGAGAGAGAGAGAGAGAGAGAAGAGAGAGAGAGAGAGAGACGAGACAGACGAGACAGAGCAAGAGACACCAGCACACACACACACATGGTGGGGAGCTAACACGCACACGCCACCACACAACACAAACACCCACACACACACACACACACACACACACACACACCACACACACACACACTCACACACACACATACGCACGCGCGCGCGCGCGCGCACACACACCACACACACCACACATACCACACACACACACACACACACACACACACACAACACACACAACCACACACACCACACAGACGGGCCAAAAAACGGGGTGGGGAAGAGGATTGGAGGAGGGGAAGCAGCATGCACCCCTCTCCCCTCCTTCCCACCACCACTCCTCCCTTTCCCTCCCCCCCCCCCCCTTCTTCCCCATCACTAAGCAAGTCCATTCGCCTCCCCCACTCCTCCATCATCAACCCTTCTCTTCCGCCCTGCGCTCCCACACTCTTCTCCTGTCTCACTCTATTCCCAGGATGGAATGCGCCCTGACATGGCCGTAACGACGTCCTCTCTGCCAGTCTGACCACTAGTTTGAAAACGTCTTCCTTCTTCTTCCTCTTTCTTCTTCCTTTCCTTCTTTCCCTTTCTTCTCTTTCTTTCTTTCTTTTCTTTCTTTCTTCTTCTTCTCTTTTCTTTCTTCTTCTTCTTCTCGTTCTGTCTTCGGCTTTCTCGTCTTCTTCTTGACAAGTCTGTCCACGATCCAAAGTACTCATAAACAGTTTTGCCGTCTCCATGTTTTCCCAACCCTCCCCCCCACCCCCCTCCCCCTCTTCTTTGTAGACCAGCCTCTCTCTCTTCTCTCTCTCTCCTTCTCTCTCTCTCTCTCTCTCCGCTCATCGTCTCGCCCCTCCCTCTCCACTCCCTCGCTCCCCCCCTACCACCTCCTCGCCTCTCGCCCCTCCCCCCCCCCCAGCTCTCTCCCCCCCCCCCCCCCCCCCCTCGCCCCCCCCGCCCCCCCCCCCCCCCCCCACCCACCCCCCCCCACCTCCACCCCACACCCCCCCTCCCCCCACCCCCCCCTTCTCCCCCCCCCCCTCCCCTCCCCCCCCCCCCCCTCTTCCCCCTCTCATACCCCCCTCCTCTCCCTCCCCTCCTCTCTTTTTCTCTCTCTCTTCCACCCGTCTTTTTTTTTTTTTCCCCTTTTTTTTTTCTCCTCGTACTTTTTTTCCCTTTTCTTCAGGACTTGATCATCTCTACTCCTCTCCCGTTCTCCTCTTTTCCCATTCTCTCCTCGTACTCCTTTTCCTCCTTTCTCTTCCCCTGACTTTATCCTCCTCCTACTCCTCCTCCTTCTCCCCCTTCTCCTTTCTTCCCCTTTCCTTCCCCCCCCCCCCCCCCCCCCCTCCCCCTGCCCCCCCTCCTTCCCTCTTCGTTCCTCCCCCCTGCTCCCCCTTTTTCTTCTCTTTTTTTCTCTCTTCCTCTTCTCTTCCTCCGATCCCTTCTTTTCTCTTCTCCTCTCTTCTCCCTTATCGTGTCCCCTTCCTTTCAGCTTCTTCCTTCCTTCGCTCCTCTTGTTTCTTCATTCCCTTTCACCTCCCTGCTCTTTTCCCCCCCCCTCCCCCTCCTTCCCCCCTTCCCCTCTACTTCTGCTTCCCCCCCCCCCCCCCTTCCTCCCCCCTCCCCTTACACCTCGTTCCCTTTCCCCCCCCCCCCCCTTCCTTCCCCCCCCTCCCCTCCCCTTTCCTTCCCCCATTTCTCCCCCCCCTTCTCCCTTTCCTTCTCTCTTCTTCGTTCCCTTCTTCTTCCCCCCCCCCCCCCCTACCCCTCCTTCTCTTCTCCTCGTCTTTCTCTTCCTTCTTTCTTATCTTCCTTCTTTCTTCTTTCCTTTTCTTTCATCTCTTTAACTTATCCCCTTCTCTGCCCTCCCTCTCCCCTTCCTTTCCCTCTTTTTTCTTCTTTCTTTTCGTCTTTCTCTTTCCTCCTTACTCCCTTTCTCTGCGCTCCACCTTCGTCTCTCTTTCCTTCCCCACTTTCTCTTCCAATATACTTTGATATGTTGTTTCCCCTCACTTTCATCTTCTTTCTTTTGTCCTCCGTGTCCTCT
>JADBJO010006234.1:135000-139372 GCA_016801955.1 Conus betulinus
CCTTAACCATAAAAACGTTGATAAATCCTTCTGTGTTGATTGTGTCGATGGGTGGTGTGCCCCCCCACTCCGTGTGTGTGCCCCCCTGTGCTTGTGCTGTTTTCGCTCGGTGTGTGTGTGTGTGTGTGTGTGTGTGGTGTGGGTAGTCCAGCAGGTGAAACATTTGTTGTCCGCACCCCACTTACATCTACTCCCCGAGATTTTTTAAGGCCGCGTTGGCACCGACGAATCGACTTGGTGACTAAGCATCGGCGTTTCATCTCAAATTGGGCCCCTTTTAATGAAACGTGAAACTGGATGCGAAAAAAGAGATGGTCTTCAGCAAAATAGATCTGTCCCGACTTGGGTATGGAACAAAAAGCATATAGAACGGGAATCATCGTCTGATGTCAAAAATAATGTGAAAAATCACACCAACACAGATTAAATGCAAAGTACAGGTGAAGTTAACAAAAAAAAAACAGCACGCCAAAACCACATTATTGTTTTTTTTTTTTTTTTTTTTTTTTTTTTGACAAAAAACCACTGAGAAGCATTAGTATGCTCGGCTGGAGTTAGTGATGTAGACACAGGTGCAGTCAGGGAAAAAATGTGCACAGATGTGTATCTACTGGCACTGTTTGACGCACTGCTGAGGGTGCTTCTAACATAGCATCATATCATGAAAGACGTGGCAGACACCGCCAATCGAACAAATCACACACAATCCAGCATCACCAACAATTATACACATCATCGTCAGTACTTGTTCAACAAAAAACAGGAGAGAACCGTAGTTTTGCTTTTTGTTGTCACCTCTTCCCCCTTCCGTTCGACACACATTCCATACTCCCCCACCCCCGCTTCCTCCTCAACACCCACAATTCGGTCATTTCTCTTCCCTGTCAACCAACTCTTTGGCAGAACGTGCACAAACAACAATAATGAAAGTTCAGTGGTTTTCTGTGTGATCTCATTGTGCGTTTCCAGAGGAAGTGAGCTGAACAAGAGAACTGGCAGCGAATGGTTTCAAACGTGGGCACACCAGAGTAACTTTCACCGTTGGAAATAATGGGCAACACAGCAGCAGCCAGGTCTGCGGCCATCACATGGAGTGGGTGATGACCAGGGTAGTGTTGTTGTAAGGACACGCAAGAGAACAAGGAGCCGAAACGTTATTTCACCGGCATGGACCACCTCTCTGATTCCAACACATTTTTTTCTAACAGGAGAACCAAAAAAGTACCGGCACAATGAAATATGCAAAGGCTGGGTGGATGAGAGAGAGAGACAAGAGAGAGAGACGACGAGACGGAGAGAGGGTGGAGAGGAGAGAGAGAGCGAGAGAGAGAGAATTTGTGGTTAGTTGAGGGGGTGGTGGTTGTAAATTCGGGGGCCAAGTCTAAAAGTTTTGTTACGGATTCCAACAAATATCTGTTATGTAAACCTGTAGTCACAACCACCACTTCTAGGATACTTCGATACACACACTTCACACCAGCATCCATCACACGACACACACAAAGTCCACACCACTACACCACACATCATATTACTATAGATATACTTACTAGGTATATCCTATATTACTATAGATTTTATATATATATATAGTATTAGTAACTATCATATATATATAACCGAGAGTCAAGATGTAGCTACGAAATCTCCCAATGTTACTGTTCGTGTGGTTTTTCGAACTTCCCGTCTATCCCTTTTCGTAATGTCCTACTTTTAAACACTGGATGTCGCTCCCTTTCGTGCTTTGAGACCCCCTATTTTTCGTACTCGCGGTTTTGGCTGCAGTCCGCCCGCAGCTCTTCTAATTATTTGTGATATATAAATATCTATTAGATAGATATATAAAAGCGTAGGTAGATAATGGAACGGAAAAAGAATTCTAAACCTTTTTCCCCCCAAAACAAACAATATCCATACAAAACGTAAAACAGAAAGATCTCTCTCTTTCTCTCTCACTTCTCTCTCTCTCTCTCTCCTCTCTTCTCTCTCTCTTACTATCTACGATTAGAAATGGTTACGAAAGCTCATCGCTTTGTCCGTAGGTGTCGGAATGTACATGGTCAGACTTTCCGCATCAATTCAGCTTTGTACAAGCGGCTCTTGGTAAGTCATAGTAGATAATTCGGTAAAAGAAAATGCGTACCAAGTGATTTGTGCTTCAAGGCGCCCACGCAACGAGAACAAACCACAATTTACGTAAGAGGAGAAAAAGGTAGATACGAACCCGCCCCAAACCGGGCTGAGTTGTTCCGGGGTGGGGTGGGGGGGGTGTATGGGTGTGTGGTGTGGGTGGGGGGCGGTGTGTGGTGTGGGGGGGGGTTGGGGGGTGTCGAGGTGTGAGTGTGTGGTGGTGGGCGGGTTGGGGTTGGGTATGGATGAGATGCAGGCCGGAAGTGGTAATGGGGATATGTCACTAGTGAAACTAAGGTACGGATTAAATATAAAAAGATTCGTTTACGCCATAGGTGACAGTCTTTGGGAGCAGCGAAGTATTTAATAAGACAGCATCGATCTATTACGATTATCGCGTACTAAATGCTGGGGTGTAGGTGGGTGTGTGGAGTGGGCGGGGGTGGGTGGGTGGGTGGGGTGTGGGTGTTAGTGGTGGAGGGTGTATGCACCACGAGGCGCAAGAGAGCCGGCTATATCATGTACATGAATTAAAACTTCTGGACTTCGAGAAGTAGACAAGAGAGAGAGAGAAGAATGGGGGGGGGCGGGGGGGGGGGCAGACAGACGGGTGCCGATCGCGCGCGGGGGGGGGTGCGCGGGAGTTCCGGGGGCGGCGGGGGATGGGGCAGGCGTGGGGTGGGGGTGGGGGGGGGAGTCCTCGGGACGTAGGGGGGTCATCACCAGTAGCTGCCTAGGGGCCGGGAAGGTGTTTAAGGGCGCCGTGTGGCGCAGAGGTCGGGTGGGGCGGTAACCGGTGGGGTGGGTCGGCGGGTTTTCCCTAGCCTTACGGGGGTGGAGGGGGGGGGGGAGGGGGGGGTGAAAACCTACTTCGGAGGGTTCGGAGGGGGTGGGTGGGGACCCCCCCCTGTTTTCTACCGCTCCTCCTTCGTGCCTCTCCCCGCCCCTCCCCCCGTCGTGCTCATCCAGCTTTTTTCCACCCCCGGAACCCAGACCCAGACTTTGCAGATGTACATATCCATCCAAAACACCGTTACTTATAACTATATCTTGTACATACCCTATATCACTCGGCGTAACCCGAAGCGCTCTCAGTGAAGTTTTAAACAAACATATACAACCCTCACGCTCTCCCTCCATTCTCTCTCTCTCTTTACTCTCCCCCTTCCTTTTCCCCCTCCTCTTTTCCATCCTCTCTCTCTCTCTTTCTCTCTCTCTCCTCTTCTCCTCCTGACCTCACTCTTTCACGAAGTTTCTCTGGTATTACGTTTTAGAACATGATTGTATTTCAAACAGATGTGTGAAAGGTTGTTGTTTTCTTTCTTTTCTTTTTTTATGTTTCCGAGACAGTCGTGACTTGTGAGTTGTTTTTAAAGTTGTTTCCGGTACACCGGTGCTTTTCCACATGTCCTGACCTATGGGCTCCTTTTCGACTTAGCCCCTCCTCAGGTATCCGGCTGTGGCTATAAACCACGAGCCAACCCCATTACCACAACTCTCTCTCTTCTTATCTTTCTCTCCCACCACTAATGCTGTATGCATGGGTCATCGACCGCGAGCAATACATACGCGTCTTGTGCGACTCACATAAGATCGGTTGGTTGTCATTTTTTTTTCTAAAGACTTTATTTATACGGTTTTCTTTTTGTCCCAAGTGAGTAAATACCCTAGTTACACCTTTTCTATCTTGGCAAAGATAAATTTCCCAAATCTCCTTGATGACCCAGCATCGCAATCGTTGCTGTTATCTGTTTCCAGGTGGTGGTGTTGTTCAAATGAAAATGGATTGTTACGGTTCTTTGAAAGGATTCTCCCTCACTCCCATACCCCTTCCACCTGCACCCCACCCCCACCCCATAACCACACCCCTTCTTTTCTTCCTTTTCACCCCCCTACCCGGCTCTCCTATCCTTCCCGAGGCTGGCCGATATACCTATAAAACCTACTGACGTGTGACCACACCTCGTCTCCCCCCCCGGTATTCTCACGTCCAGTAAAGAAAAAATAGTAAGGATAGAGAAAGACAGAAGCGACTAGACCACACGCAAGAATACATAAAGACCAGAAGGCGCGGTGGTGGTCGGTGGTGGTGTTGTTGGATTTCTGGAAATGCGTCAGCATGGGGTGTCAGTTTGTTTATCCGTTGGATCGGCGGCAAATTGGGTGCCTATGCCCGTGAACTTGTTTTCCGTCCGTCATAGTACGGATTCGTTCCACGTATGCAGTGGTTGGGCGCGCCACT
>JADBJO010006235.1:5000-10000 GCA_016801955.1 Conus betulinus
AAACTGCTGACAGGTTATGATGAAGATTTGCTTGTCGGTTCAGTTTATATCTCCCCAGAGAGAACTGCTTATGGTTCAGTTAATTGTTTTGATGATTTGGAATCTAGTCTTACATGTCATGATTCTAAACTGCCATGTACTTCTTATGGGAGATTTTAATGCTTATACTAAATGTTTGCCTGACTTCCTGAAGTTTGATACAAATATCAATGACTTTATTGCTGACAGTTTTCACCTGTGTATTGAAGATCTTGAAATCCCTATTGCGAGGTGTTCCCAGGATGTACGTCGACCTAATAACTATGGCTATCGACTTACTGATTTTTGCAAATACAAAATGTTGTTTATATTTAATGGAGAGTTGGCAGAGACGCAGGTGTTGGTCGATGCACTAGTAGTGGATGTACTATGATTGATTATAAGTTTGGGTTCATCTTATTTGTTCACACATATTGCTGACTTCAATATTGATCCCTTTGACGCCATGCTTTCAGATGTTCACAGTCCAATTCTTTTATCTCTCAGCATTTCGCGGAAAACGTTAAACAATGCTTTCACTCAAAGTTCAATATTCAGTGAAAATAATAGAAGTGTTAGATGTCCTGAAACAGGAAGACCTTTGTTTTATGCAAACATTAAGAAGTGGGATCCAACCAGCCGCCGTGGCGAAGTGGTTAGCGTCGCGGACTCCCGGCTGGGAGGTCGTGGGTTCGAATCCCATCATTTGGGTTTTTCTGTCGCGACCGGCTCCTACCCAGAGTTGAGTTTGCTGCGGACTCAATTGGGAAGACTGGGACCACACAGTCAAGCTTCATCAACTTAATGGATGCGTTTCTGAGAGTGTTGCTCAAATTTCCTGACCAACACTGCAGGTGCCTGTATCTCTCGGGCCTGGTTGACGCTGGGATATATATTATGAAAGGAAGCGTAGAGTACAGCCCTGTCATGTAGTCTCAGACCGAAATGGAAATCCGTAGCATCATCTTAATCATCCTCATTGTCATCGATCAGCATGAAAAAAAAAAGTCTCGAATTCTGTGGCCCTTCATGCCCTGCTCTCATGATGACCTCAATTTCGATGTCCTCTCCACGTCTGTGGCCTTGGGTTGGTTCCGTCGGGATCACTGGTATCAGCGAGTCCATGGGGGCTGTCGTTCTGTCGTTGGACGGACGTGGTGGCGCCCTAAGCAATTATTGTCGTCAGTAGGGGGCTTGGTGGGTGGTGTCCTGCGTATGTTAGATCAGAACAGGCGCCACTGAACACCACCGAAGTGACTCGGCAGCAGTACAGTGTCTCCTCCCGGTGGGTTGCTTCTTGACGACTTGACATTGACTGTTCCCTGTGGATGCCGGTGCTGTGGTGGGGCCGACCGGGCTGTAGCTGTGGATGGGTGTCGGAATGAGCAGCGTGGGTGTACTGCCTCTGAGGTGGCGCAGATGTTGGGACAGCAAAAAAAAAAAAAAAAAGTGGGATCCATTTAAAGGTGAGATGTTTAAAGAACACTTACTTACTAAAACATAGAGGGATTAACACAATATACTTGATAATGAAAACGCTTCTGTTGCCATTGCCTATACATCGTTATCACAAATTCTGTTAGAAACAGCTAAAGACACACTGGGAGAAGTCAAACATGTATCAAAAGGTACAAAGCAAAAGCCAAACAAAAGTAACGAAAATAAGCTATGGTTTGATGCCACATGCAGGGAACATAGAAAAAAAGTATTTTACAGCCAAACATAGAACTAGATTAAATGATACTAGTCCAAGCCGTACAGAGATTGAAATTAGCAGTAAGAAATACAAAAAAAATTCTTAGAAAACCGTATAGAGTTTACACAAAACATTGGCATAAGAAGATTCGTACTAAAAGCTAATAGACCAAGAGAATATTGGGAAAATATTAAAGTGAGAAATAGAAATGAATGCTCTGTTAGTATGGATGATCTTTCCTTACATTTTAAATCATTGAATGTACAACCAGATAGTATTGAGAATGAACGTGATATTGACTGTGACTTGCAACATGATCTTGAATTTGTAAATGCACCAGTAAGTGATGAAGACGTTGAAAAAGCTGTACAGCGACTTAAGAATGGAAAGGCTTGTGGGATACATAAAATACGAAATTAATATATAAAGCAAAGCATTCCAGTACCCAAAACAAGTTATTGTAAACTTTTCAATAAAGTTCTTGATACAGGGACCATACCAGAAGAATGGTTAAGTGGACTTATTCTGCCAATATACAAAAGAAAGGTAGTACATTGGACTGTAACAATTATAGGGGTATAACACTTCTGAGTTGTGTTGGAAAACTGTTCACAACAATTTTGAATAACTGTTTGACAGATTTTATGAGAATAACAACACACTTTCGGAAACCAAGCTGGTTTTAGACGAAATCATTCTACAACAGATCATATATTTCTTTTAAAAAAGTTTTTTATATTTTCAACAGTCGTAAAAAGCAATTGTTTTGTGTTTTTGTTGATTTCACAAAGCGTTCGATTCAGTTTGGAGGCAGGGATTATCGCAAAAGCTTATCAAAGAAGGTCTAAATGGAAAGATTTTGCAAGTAATTACGAATATGTATCAGCAAATAAAATCTTGTATATTTATAAATGGGAGTCAATCTGAATAATATACTTTCTTGAATATTGATTTAAATCTCCCTGACTCAGATTTATTAAGTTACATTAGTTTACTTTTACTTTTATACGCTGATGATATTGTTGTTATTGCAGATTCTTTTTGTGGTTTACAGCACGCTCTTGACGTATTAAGCGAGTATTATAGTGCATAGAAGCTTAATGTTGATGCAGCAAAAAAACAAAGGGTGTAGTCTTTAATGGACGCAATAATCCTAGAAAAACACTAAAGTTCAAAAGCCAGTCCATAGAAATAGTACACACTTTCAAATATTTAGGTATGATCTTTAGCAGAACAGGAATTTTTTATAAATGTAAGAAGAAGTATTTGCATGATCAAGCGCAATGTGCAATGGTTTCTTTACTAAAGATGGCAAGATTTCAAAATTTGCCTATAAACATTGTACTGGACTTATACCAATCAATGGTTCTGCCTGTACTTCCATATGGTTGTGAAATTTGGGGATATAGTGATTTAAAGCTAATGGAAAGTTTTCAGCTTAAATTTTTTAAGCATCTTTTTCATTTAAATCGTTCTACTAAAACAGAACTGATATATGGAGAACTAGGAATGTATCCTGTTTCAGTTCAAGTATATGCACGAATGATAAAATTCTGGTCTTCCTAACTTTCACCACAAACAAACAAATATTTCATCTAGACTGTATCAAGTATTATATGATTTTATACAGAAATCAGGGTTTTACATCTAGGTGGTTGATGTCTATACGGAATATCCTTTATCGAAACAGGATTCGACTTTGTGTGGGAGACACAAAAGTTTTCGTCTGTTCACAGTATCTGTAGATATGTTCGTAATTCATTAGAAGATGTTTTACATACGTGCATGGAACGATGCTTTATAATCTAGTAATAAGTGTTTATTTTATAGGAATTTTAAAACAGAGTTTTGCCGTGAAAAATATATTGAAATGTTGCCTGATGTTTATATATACCCTCTCATTCGGTTCTGCTGTGGTAATCATAAATTCATGATCGAAACTGGCAGACGATTTGGAAAACCTCATGATGAACGATTTTGTAGGGACTGCGACCAGAATGACCTTGGCGACGAATTTCATTTTGTAATGAAATGCACCAAATATGACGATAATAGAAACCATACCAAAAATTTACATGTATAAAGTCAGTATTTAACTATTGTGGTTTGCTCTGTGGTAATAAAAAAAGAAGTGTTACTAAACTTAGCGAAGTTTTTAAAACTTAGTAAAGTTGTGTAACATTTGTGTTAATTATCGGGAAAATCTTTTTTTACGAGCAGAACAAACAGCTTCGGAATCTAGTGTTGACCGAAAAACGTCCCATGTGGTCAACAACGCGTCCACTATTAGGGGACCAGAGAATCTGACCCGTCAGTCACAGGAAAAGAATACCCATCATGCCGTCACTTCTATTCCACTTAACGTTACCGGAGACAACATGTACCATATCTACACCTCATCTATCCATTCTAGTGACACTTTCTTAACGAAGGTCACCGTCACCACACACCAACCTCTGTTCCGGTCAACGTCTCAGAATATGGACACCTTAAACTTGGACAAACCGATATCGATCACTGTCTGAATCGATCCCACGAGCTTCGGTTCAAAGCGATCAACGGGAGGGTGAATTACATACGTTATACTGGGAGAATGAACAGAGGACATTTCAGTCACTGTAACATTTACATCTCCACCTTACCTGGAATGATTTTTCGCTTTCAAGTCAGGCAACATAGGTACAGTAATTGTTTAGGGATGAAGGTAAAAGACTGTTGTGCACGTGATGGTGATAAAGTATTGTTGGAGACATTTACTGCCGACTGTCCTCGTCTCCTGTTCAGCAACACCAATCGTGTGCTCTCTGCCTTGAAAAGAAACGAGTGGTGTCAAGGCTACTTACAACTGGATTTTACTTTTGACATTGTTCCGAAGTCTGCTCGACCTGAGGTGAAGCTTTTGTTCACCTCAAACAAAACAGGTGTGTGTGTTTCTCTCTCCTCTCCCCCCCCCCCTCTCTCTCTCTCTCTCTCTCTCTCTCTCTCTCTCTCTCTCTCTCTCTCTCTCTCTTTCGCACGCACGCACACACATCCATTCATTTTGCATTTATTCATAAATTATTAAAACACCTGTCAATGGTAATTGTGCAGCTTTAGATCATGTGGGACTTATTTAAGACTGATTACCAGTGAAGAATTGTTGTCACATCACTGTCGAAAAAGCGTGACTGTAGCTATGCTGAGCTAATACGATTTCAGGCCTGTGTCAAATCTACAATTAGTTTCAAAGGTACATAGAGTAGATCGTGTTGAGATGTTCGCAGAGACATTTATCAGATTACGATCT
>JADBJO010006235.1:15000-18163 GCA_016801955.1 Conus betulinus
CGTGTCGTCCTGCCAGGACTTGATGCAGAGTCACCTCCACCGGATTATCCTGGCTCTGTTAGCCACGCTGGCGTTGGTGGGAAACCTCACCAGTTTCTTTTTCCGCACCGTCTTCAACAAAGGAACGCGGCGGTTTGGATTTGGTGTCTTCGTTCTGCATCTGTGTATGTCTGATTTCTTGATGGGGGTGTACCTGACTGTGATTGGAGTGGCTGACTACAGGTACAAAGACATCTACCTGTGGAATGACTACTCCTGGAGACACAGCACCACCTGCAAGGTGGCCGGGGTTCCTGTCTCTCCTGTCCTCTGAGGTGTCCGTCTTTCAGATCTGCTTCATCACCGTGGATCGCTTCCTGGTGCTGCGCTTTCCCTTCAGCCAGTTCCACTTCACGCCGACGTCAGCGCATCTGGCCAGCAGCACCGCCTGGTGGCGGGGCTCATCCTGGCCGCCACGCCTCTGGCCCCTGTGACGTCACACTGGCAATTCTACAGCCAGACCGGCATCTGCATCCCGCTGCCCATCACCAGGACCGAGTTCCCGGGACAGCATTACTCCTTCGGTATCTGGATCGCCCTCAACTTCGTCCTCTTCCTGTTCATAGCTTGGGGGCAGATGTTCATCTACTGGTCAGTCACCTCCAACACGTTGACCAGCTCAGGAACCATTGGCAGGAAGTCCACGGACCAAGTCATCGCTCGCCGGCTGATCACTGTGGCCGTGTCAGACTTCGCCTGCTGGTTTCCCATCGGCGTCCTGGGGATGACGGCGGTCGGAGGCGTGGACGTTCCGGGGGAAGTCAACGTCATCATGGCCGTCCTGGTGCTGCCGCTCAACTCAGCCCTCAACCCATTCCTGTACACCGTCAACGTCATTCTGGAACAGCGGAGGAAGAGCCGTGAGAAACAGCTGATGATCGTTTTGTCTCAGTTGCAGGACGTTCTGCTGTGAGTTTTGGAGGTGGCGTCCGGTTACTGTCTTCCTCATGACAGCACTGATATTATGGCCCTTTACGGTCGGCTGGGTTAGAAGCAGCACTCTCTCTCTCTCTCTCTCTGTCTCTGTGTCTGTCTTGTCTGCCTGCCTGACTGCCTGTGTACTGGCCTGCCTGCCTGTCTGTCCGTCTGTCTGTCTGTCTGTCTGTCTGTCTGTCTCTCTCTCTCTCTCTCTCTCTCTCTCTCTCTCTCTCTCTCTCTCTCTCTCTGCCTGTCTCTGTCTCTCTGTCTCTCTCTCTCTGTCTCTGTGTCTGTCTCTCTGTCTGTCTGTCTCTCTCTCTCTCTCTCTCTCTCTCTCTCTCCCCTCCCCCCCCCCCCCCCCCCCCCCCTCTCTCCCCTCTTGCACGCTTGCACGCTCTGCTCTCTCGCGTTGTCTTCATCATCCATCTTCGTCTCTTTGGTGTCTCTCAGCTACACAACCCAGACGTTTGCTGTTGCTAAATGAGGCAGTCACACCCATGTCCTTTCAACAGTTGCACGGTTTTAGTTCTGTGCTCTGTTTTTGCAGCATGAATACACGAAAAACGCACGCATCAGCCAGTTACTGACTTCTGGCAGGTAGCAGTAAGATCCGTTAGGTCCCTATACTTAATGTGCGTGCCAAGTCTTAATGGTCATCAATAGTCTCAATGTATGTCCCTAGTCTTAATGCGCGTCCCTAGTCTTCATGTGCGTCCCTGTGCGTGCCTGTACCCTATGCGTGTTAACACAGCACAGGCTGTCAAAGGTTGGTGCAGGATTGCTCCCGGCTGGTCAGTTTGGCAAGTCGAGGACAGAGCTTCTCTGGGCCCTACCCGCACCTTCGGGTGGGTCTTTCTCTTCAACATGTTGTGATGAAAAAGATCAGATCCAATGATTGGCAGTCACAGACACACTGCAGGTGACCATTCGGAAGACTTGAAACTATTTTAGTATGAAGGAAGGCCGCCCTACGTTGGTGTACTCAGTGACACCAGCCAATCATTGGTAATCAAAGACCAACTGTAGGTGACGATTCTGAAGGTGGGAAAAGTTTGTAGTAGGAGTAAATACACCTGATGTGCTCAGTGACATTTCCACAATGAATAGCAGCATGCAGCATGTGTATGCTTTGCTTGGCTGACCTACACTGTTCTTTTGGGCATCATATGGACAATGAAGTATCTGGAATTTTTTTTCTTTTTTTTTTTTTAGATCGTACACATATGGACATTTTAACAATAAGCACAACGTATTATTTTTCTTACGTGGCGCATCATATATAAACTTACGTGGAGCATCATTCATAAAAGTTACGTGGAGCATCATTTATAAAAGTTACTTGGAACATGTCACTTAAAAAGTGACGTGGAACATATCAATTATAAAAATGACGTGGAGTATCATTTATAAACGCTTCATGCTGTATCATTTATATAAGTGTTTCCAACCTGTGTGATTGGAAATCGACCTCGGAAAAAAAATGATGGAAAAGATTAGAATCTTGACTGTTTTCAAAATAACCAAATGTGGGCTATTAGAGTATTAGATATGAAACAGATTTTTTTCCCATGAACAGTATTAAACAAAATGTAAAATTACAGATTCGTCAGATTTCTTTTTCAGTAGGGGATGCTAAATTATGGTGCTGCTTTTTCCTGCAAGATCTGTGTGTGTGTGTGTGTGTGTGTGTGTGTGTGGAAGTAATATATATGTACGTATTATATATATATATATATATATATATATATATATATATATATATATATATATATATATATATATATATATACCACTGCAGATATGAAGGCTTATCATCCCCCTATTTCTACCATCTAAGACATAAGAGCAAGCTTTGTTTATAATTCAATATTTCTTACAGTCATTGCAACGCCAAGCTGCTCTGTAAGTTGTTGGAATGGTGCTCGGTACGTATCCTTGGAATTTATTAGTTTATTATATATATACATATATATATATATATATATATATATATATATATCAGTTTAAAAGTGTGATTAAACTGGAGATCATAACCAACAAAATTGTTTCGAGCAATGGCTCTCGTCAGGGTATGCAGTTTGGGCACGCTACCGGTGTTATATAGTGTGTGTTTGTGTGTGTGCAAGCGTGAGTTCTGCAAGTGTTTTACGTGGCCTGTAGTTTTCTTTTTTATTTTGAATTTTTTGGGGTGCGTTCAGGGAGGATG
>JADBJO010006235.1:23472-30972 GCA_016801955.1 Conus betulinus
GAACAAAGGACCATAAGATTTTTTAAAACATGTTGCATTTCGTTTTTTGCGTGACAGGAAAAAGACAAAAAACATTAGCATTTTATACGTATTTTGTTTTTCTTCTACCTTAGTTTCAAACCAGGTAATACAGGAAAGGGCACACAGGAAAGAACTGTACAGTAGGGAGTGAAACGTGGCAAGATTTGAGCATGTATCATTTAAAGAGCTATGGAGTTTCGATTAATTTCAGAAGGAAATCCGTGGCAATCGATTGTTTCCATAACCATTCTTCTAAATGAAATATGAAGTTGACGAATGAATAAAATGGTATTAATACTCCACATATGATGGATACCCGTCATAACGTCTGTGCTAAATTTTTGATACTTCATGCTCAGTTTTGACAGAGGATGCAACCATAATGTGGCCTCCATTAACCATAATGTGGCCTCCATTGTCGTCTTGGCTGTAAACAGCATGACGTGACATACCAAAGGGGCATTCTGTCAGCATCATCTCAGTCTTTCCCAATCCCATACATCACATTACTTTCTTCCAACAATTTTTTGGGTTTGTTTGTTTAAAGTTTTGTCCATCACTGTTTTGTCATGGGGGATGGGGAGGGGAGGATATGAATGTTCAGAGTTTTATCATGATGAAATGAGGTTAGACGTGATCTCTGTTGCAGGATGCTGATCTGACTTGCGACAGCCGTAACAGGTGGTTTAGACACCAAAAATTAATGCGCCAAGGCCTTGCTTGCTGTAGGAGTCTAGTATTTATAGACAGGCACAATGAGATTGTTACGAGAATTGTTCTCATGTCTGAAAGTTGATTTACCTTCTTTCTTTTTATTCGCCCATCAAGGTACATGTCAGGTGGTTCCAAGCAGACGGATTGAAATTAAAAGAATGGGACTATGTGGGGGAAACTACCTGGCGCAAAGATAGGGCCACAGGTACATGCTAAGGCTTGACAAACGATGTAAGTTAAGGGGTAGCTCATGTATTTCTAGATCATGAATGATTCCATAGGAAGGAATTCCTAAACACAAGTGAAATGATTGGTGGGGGTTGTTAATTTGATGTCGTTTCAGTTTAATATTAAGTTTTAACTCAAGTTTATGCCACACCTCAAGACGCGCTAGAGCAAAATTCTAATTGTGGCGTATGGCCAGCTGTGAAGGATTAAGCCGTGGCTCTGCCCTTTCACCTGTCTGCCCTGACTGACCATGAGTTTGAGACCACATTTGTTTCCCTCCCTTTCTCTGCCCATGACCGCAGCATGATCCAGCGGTTTAAAAACATGAGCTCAGTGAGCAAGGACCAAGTGTGCACTGTTCCCCTCCCTCACGCTAAAACAACCTTTGTTACAGTTCTTTCCCTTGCTGTACACAATAGTCTGTCTGTTCTCATAAAATCTTCCAGCTTGGATACAGACAGGTCAATGTGCTAAACTCCAGTGAAGTAAATCTGTACCCACAACACAACGAAACCAGCATCACAAAATTTCATCGTGGGTAATTTCCTATGAACACACCAGGCAGGATAACATAAAGTTCACTGTGATGTGGTTATGACAGGAATGTGTTCTGTACCGTAAAATTCAGGGTAGTGTGTGTGTGTGTGTGCGCGCGCGCGCGCGCGCGCGCGCGCGCGCGTGTGTGTGTGTGTGTGTAGACGGGTAGGGGATTGGCGTGGGGGCATGAAGAATTGATGGTCTTTGTAATATCCAGTCTGAACATACAACATCCTAAATAAAAAGAAAGTTAGAGAATCTACATGTTTTACTCTCCATATTAAGTTGTTTTAAACTAGTGCAAAAAATTACATTGCTACTGTATCATCCACAGAAGTAGCTTTCCGTAACTTTCCATATGATATGTAATGCGTATCATTTTGCGACTTTACTGTGAATTATGTCTATAAGCCCAAATTACAATTTTCAAGACAATTAAAACATGCGTGATCATCGCACAGTGCTCTCTCTCTCTCTCTCTCTCTCTCTCTCTCTCTCTCTGTACAAAAACCACACCTCTTTTCTTGGCCTCCTCCAGACCTGGACCATGCGTGTGGTGACCTCCTGCCACAAGAACTCCCGTGTTCTCAAGAACGGCTGCGGTGTGTTTGGATTCCCATCTCTGCACGCCATGGTATCTATCACTTCTGTAGTCAATGCAACATCCGAGCTGAAACATCTTTTCATAGCAGCCTGCTGAAGCTTTTACTGATCTAAGACACTATGCCTATTCTGACAAGATCAACAAGTCTGGGTGATCGCCTAACGAGTGTTGTAAAAAGAAAAAGAAAAGACGGCACCAAAAAAGGCGTGTGGGCATTAAAAAACCAAGCAAAGATGTGCTCGGACCTTGAACGCCAGGACCAGGCCCAGAGCTCCATGACAGAGGTAGGCCTACAATCTTTACCTCAAGATAAACTGAAGACGGAAAAACAAAAGATGTCAGCACCCAGACGGAGGTCAGTGAGTCTGTTTCGTCTATGATTCAATCGCTTTTCGAGCGCATTGACAGTTTAGAAAAGACCGTGAAAGTCCAGACCGACGCGATTAAAAACTTAGCGCCGAGTCTTGTCTTACAAAAAGAACTAAAGAAGACCGACACATGCCCCTCAGTTGAACTCCCTAGCTCCCATACGAAGCCGGGAAAAACTTTCGCGGATGCTGTAAGAACTGCTCCACTGACCCCTGCACCAAAAACATCGGGCAGCAGAACAATGATAAAGCAGAAAGAAAACAAAAAACAAAACGAAACAGAACAAAAGCAAATAGAGAGAGCTGAAAACTGACGTCAATGATAGCAAGCCCACGCGTGACGTCAAAGCGGAAAAGAATGTTCGAAAGCGTCACAATAGGGAAAAAGCTCCCACAAGTCATTCTTTTGGGCGATTCTGTCTTCAGTGGTATCAAAACAAAGAGACTGGGGTTGGTCCTACGACTTGTACGTCCGGTCGGGTAAATGCCGTACCACTGAAGATATTCAGAAAACTTTTAAATTTACCACAGCCGTAATCGAAAAACAGGAGGGCAAGCCAGTAGATATAGACGCAGTTGTTGTTCATTGTGGTATAAATGACATCAGATCGTCAGATCCCAAAACCACGTCTCAAAAGTTCACAAAAGTAATCAAGACCATCGCTGCTGACCATCCCAACATCAAAATTGTTGTCAGCAAAATCATCCCCGTGCGTGACTCCCAACTTGATGTCAAAAGAGAACTTTTTAACGCATTTCTAAGTGAAGGCTTACAATCTATGCAGAACGTCTCTCTTTCATCAACCACTCTAACTTCTCCACTCACGGCAAATTCATGAGGGATGACATCCACCCCAACCCCCGTGGTTCCAGCATCTTGGCGGGCAACGTGGGGGCCGACATCTGAGGGACATTTTCTGGGAGAGAGACCGCGAAGAACATCACGCCCTCCTCCTCCCATGTACCACCAGCACTGGCGTTCACCCCAACAGCCTAACCTCCGCAGATACCCTCCTTACCCACGATATGGAAGATCATGGAACATGTTCGAACTTCTTGAGCTTGAGGATTCCTCTAAAATCACATTTCCATAAGAAATGTTGTCTAGGCTTAGTACTTGTCTTAGCTTTGTACAAGCTTCAACAGTGCAATGACTGGCTATTGACTGTCTTTGGATTATATTTTTGAGACTTGTTGCCATCGCGAAATATTGTTCTCGTTTAGTTGATTGATTAATAACCACCCCCTAACCCACCCCCTCCACCCCCCCCCACCCTTTTTTTTTTTTTTTTTTTTTTTTAAATCTAAGTGTATTTCTCTGCGTTATTTATCATTTTTACGTGAGGTTCATTCGTGTTATTTTTAAAAACAAATAACTGAATTTCTTCACAGTTTTCCTTTTTTCCTTATGACAAAGTCTGTTCCCATTAAGGTTTTACAATGGAACTGCAGGTCAATAAGAACAAACCTGTCTTATTTAACTCAACATCTTGTTTCTTCAAAGTACCAGGTTCTGATTTTACAATCTTTGAATGTAAACCAAACAGTCTACCTAAACTGGTAAATTATTATTATCCACCAGTGCATGAGATAGTAAATATAACAGAAAATATTAAGACAGCTATATACATTAATGAAAAAATACAGTATACAGTGTGCGATTCCCCAGCCCCTAAGAATGATCCTAATATTCTTTCATGTGCTGCAAGTCTAAAGTTTAATGATCAAACTTATAATATGTGTTGTTCTGTCTACTTACCAAAAGGCCCAACAGAAACTAACATGGAATGGATTCGTACAATACAAAATCCAAACAAAAAGTGGCTATTTGTGGAGACTTTAATGCACACTCCCCTTTTTGGGGGAGAAAAACTGCACTTTTATCACTAGTCACAGATTTTTAGAAAAACATAGTAGACTCAAATCTTTACCTTTTTAAATGATGGAAGAGTGACTAGAATTCCAGACAATCCAAATCATAGAGCCACTGCCATTGATCTATCTTTGATATCCCCTGCTTTGGCCCATAATTGTACATGGGAACCACTTTGCGACACGCTTGGGAGTGATCATATACCCATTGTTACCACTGTCAATGATCAACAAATACCTAGCGATAGAGATGAAGATGTCATTCCTAATACAATTATAGATTTGCAGACTGGAGAACATTTAGAGCTTTTTTTATGTGCACAAAACACAGATTGCATTAAAGATGATGACATAGACA
This sequence comes from Conus betulinus, assembly GCA_016801955.1. Classification (NCBI taxonomy): domain Eukaryota; kingdom Metazoa; phylum Mollusca; class Gastropoda; order Neogastropoda; family Conidae; genus Conus; species Conus betulinus. The sequence continues at coordinate 28,175 of JADBJO010006235.1, forward strand.
TTTATTACTCAAAATTTACAGAAACAGTACGTACTAAATGCTGCTGATTATGCCATTCCTAAATATGCAGCTCGCAAATCGGATAAACATGCAGGGAATGTATGGTGGAATGATGAATGCCAGAAAGCGGTTGACAAGAAAACAGAAGAATATAAATTATATCTACAAAATCCTGGACCACCAAAAAACGCATGCTCCAATGAAGAAAGCAAATGTCATGAGTAATAGAACGATTGCAAAAGTCAAGCGGGAATATTGGTCAAATTTCTGCACCAATGAAACACATACCCATAAAGACTTGCAGAGGGTGTGGAAAAAGTTTAATGAAATGAAAAATGGTGTTCATTTGCCCACTATCCAATCAAATTTGATGGTAATGATTTACCAAGCAATTCGGAAAAGGCAGAATCATTTGTAGATATGTTTGCTGATATAATGAATGCAAGCAAACTACCAAAAAAATCATAAAATTTTCAGGGAAAATCAAGAAAGAAATGATGACTATCAAGATCCACAGCGGAAAGATGATCTTTATGTCAATGCTCCAATTACTATACGTGAGGTGAGAGAAGCTATACTTTCCCTGACTAACAAAAAGTCATCAGTAGGCATGGACGCTATTTCTAATATCTTACTTAAACAATTGCCAGACAGTTGGGTAATGTTGCTACACGACTTATTTCAAAAGTGTTGGGGAACAGGGACAAAACCCTAAAATATGGAAACATTCTATCATAATACCGATTCCTAAAGAAGGAAAAACGAAAAGTAATAAGAATAATTACAGACCTATATCATTAACTTCGCATGTAGGCAAACTTATGGAAAAGATAGTTTTTTAAACAGACTAATATTCTATTGTAATAAAAACAAAGTGATCCCCAAAAACCAAGCCGGTTTCCGAAAGGGTAGGTCAACCATTGATCATCTTGTCAAACTGACTACACAGGTAAAGCATCAGTTTGCTCGCAGAAAGAATATTCTAGCAACCTTTTTTGATATAAATAAAGCATATGATCGTGTTTGGCATCATAAATTACTATATAAATTGAAACAAATTGGTTTGTCTGGGAACATCTACTACTTTACATAAAAGACTTATTGATGAAAAGAAGCATGCAAACAAAGGTGGGAAATTTCTATTCGACTACACGCATGCCTACAATGGGTATTCCACAAGGCTCGGTAATAGCGCCCATCTTTTTAATATATACTTCATGACCTACCTCAATGCTGTCAAAAAATGTCAACTTAGTACAATATGCAGATGATATTTGCATGTGGATGAATGTGTCCATGAAAAAGAAGTCACCAAAAAGAGATATAAATTACTATAGAAAAGCTTATCAAACGGAATTAGATAAATTAATAACTACTTGCTTGAAAATGGACTAACTCTATCAACTGAGAAAACTCATCTGGTTTTTATTTAACAATGGTGCTGATCCACCCAATCTACCATCCCTCCATATTGGATCTGATTTTTGGAAATAATAAACAAAGGGTAAAGTTTTGGGGGTTTATTACTTCTAAATTAAATTGGAATTATCATCACATTGAATACTTGTTATCTAAAGCAAGAAAAACTTTTAAATTTTTTGAAAGTTATCAGTAAGCAATACTGGAGCCAAGATGTCAGAGTACTAAAACATCTAGCGATAAGTCTTGTTCGCTCTAGGCTTATGTATGGTCAAGAAGCTTTTTTCACTGCTCCAAAATATCTGTTAAATAAATTACAAAGCGTGGATTGTAAAGCTTTTCGATTGGCCTTGGGGGTTCCTTTCCATACATCAACAATAGCAACATATAGAGAGGTAGGAGTACTTCCTTTAAATGAATGCCGTCAGCTTGCCATCGCTAAATATTTGCTAAAAGGCTCTTTAAGTGAAAACAATGTTGAAAATGAAATTGGCTTAAGGTCAGATGCTGATTTCCCAAAACGAGAGCCAAAAACATATCATGTCTTAAAACAATAAGAACTGAAACTCTAGATACTTTTCAACAATCAGAAATACGATTAGAAGATATGGTGAAATGTAGTAATCCGTGTAGTGCTATCCCTCCGTGGGAATTACAAAAAGGACATTTTGACATTAATTATACTGATGCAAAGAAAAGTGAGAATATAAATTTTATTGGCACAATTGCAAATGAGCATTTATTTCTCAATTATCCAAATCATCTCAAAGTTTATACCGATGGTTCAGTTCTAGAAAATCACGGAGCTGGTGCTGCTTTCACTATCCCCAACTTAAAGGTCAAAAGAGGTTATTACATTGGAAAGCACAGATCTATTTACAGCTGAATTAACTGCTATTCTTATGGCTTTGCATTATTTGCTTGATTTTTTCCGAAAACTGTGACTCAAATTCTTTTTTGTGTCGATTCAAAATCAGTGTTGTATGCCTTAAGCAATTCAAATTCTAGTGTGAGACAAGATTTGATTTTTGAGATTAATCATTTGGTGCATTTCCTTATTCTAAGAGGTAGTAATCTTACCTTTTTTGGGTGCCTTCACACAGTGAATACCTTTCAATGAATCCGTAGATAAACTAGCTAAAAAAACTCTGCAGATTATACAAATGAAGCATATAATTTGAAGATCCCATTATCATTGAAAGAAGGTTATAGCCTACTGCAGAATGCTTGCTGGAAGCATTTTAGAAAAGAAACAAGAAGATGTTGGCCACTCATCACCTGCTGACCACCAAACGAGTTTTGAAGATGTTTTTATATCTAAGTATGGTCAGTTATCTAACCTAAGACTTTTAACTTCCCTTGCATATAGATTCAAACTT